>JAUEKR010429157.1:0-12380 GCA_031762895.1 Corambe burchi
TTATACAATAACTATTTACAGTTATATATACGTGATTTGGTAATAAATAACTAAATATGTTACTCCACAATCGAAATTATTGTCAAAAAACATTGTCGAATCAGTCCAAAATATTAGGTAGGTAGGCTAATAAAAGATCTAGTGTAGCTTATACCCGCACTAATTTGCAGCACAAAAGATTTCATGACATCATTAAAAAAGCCATCTGAGATGATCTCCCGCACGAAAGATTCGATGATGTCACCGCTTGTATGCCATTCAAATCGAAACAGAATGGGCACGGTCATACACTTGTATGTTGAATGATGAAGGTGTATGCGTATGATGACATTTGTATGCTCAGTGTGACGGGAAAAAGTTAACGCAGTGCGTTCATTCTTTTCTATCATACAAAGTGTATGATGTATTTGTATTTTGTATGCTTAGTGAGACACCTGCTTAAGGATTGGGTTGATGTGCTCTCTGACTGGAGTGAGGGTGACGAGTCAAGGAGCTCTATTTTGTTGTCATTGGATTTTCTTGACGAGGGTTTTGGGGAGGATGAAAAGTAAGGAGTTGCATTATTCTAACCTGCTGGTGATTATTATAATAAAAACAATGTATGATAAAAATACCTCCCTGAGCACATACAATTGTGTCGTTATTTAAATCAATAATAGAGAGAGAGAGAGAGAGAGAGAGAGAGAGAGAGAAAGAAAGATAGATAGATAGATAGAGAGTGAGAGAGAGAAAGAGAGATATAGAGATAAAATGAGAGAGATAATAGGTATATTACTATTTATACGGGTATCATCATCCATGCATCAAAGTCAATGTGATCAATGTTAAATTGGATACATTTCTCAGGACGTATATAATCATTAATTATCAACATTAAGATTGAATCTTTTGCTCTACGATGCGTATATAATTTCGGATGCAATAAGTATGGTGCTCCATTAGATCCATCATTCCCCCTGAAAATCAATAACTTATTATGTTTTTATTATCATAACGAGTTCTATTACATACACTGGTATTTTGAAGGTAAAAATCAACACTTATAAATCTTGCAAATGATAATTTCTTTCAATTCGTCGTAATGACGAAGAAAGAACAGTAATAATAATCATTAGCCTACACTGCATAGCTAACCAACAGAAGAATTTCTTTGCATCGCAATTAGATATTCAGTTTTAAGAATTATGCCAAGTAACGAATGGGAAACTTGATGATGACTGTTGTAATTGGATACTAAGGCACTCTCATCAATTATCTACTTCAATGCATTTAGTAAATTGGATGATTTATGTCAATTAACGACGAGATTATTACCTAGTAGTGGTACTGTTCCTTCGTCGCAAATGACGCATGAGCGAGTTTTGCCAGAAGTATAAAACCATTGAACTCATTGAATTTGATAAGTTCTGACTTTTTACCCTTTTACATGCTATAACTATCGTTGAGATCGTTTTGGATGTAAGTTTTCTGCTAAACAGACTTCTGGCAACATCACCTTGATTAATCAAATGTTATGTAACGGGACAGAAATAGAAGTATAAACTATAAGCATATTTTTATAGCAACAAAATTACTGTAGGATAAGTTAGTGTAACATTCATAAGCTTCAACATATCTTTTTAGACGGGTGTCAGTAATACTTTGAGGCGTCTTCCATGCCAGTTAACGAGTTATTTGTCAACAGTGGTCCAAGGTAATTAACAATTAACTAGGTCTTAAAAGTAAATGATTTATATCTTAAAATTGCACTACAAACACAACGGCTATAATCACCTTGTAATTGTGCATATCAAGTATAATAAACATTTGATTTATTTAAGCTTCAGTCTCCTTATATCTTGTACAGATAATAGACGATTCCGTATATTATTTTGATTGGAGTGGAAACACATCTGTAGGATTATAAAATAAAGCTGTCATGCTTTTGTCTAATGCAGTGAGTCGAAAACAGTTTTCCTGCTATATAATGTAACCAACTTGCGTAATATGATCACTGAATTTATTCTGTATGCCGAAAAGTTATTCGCTTCACTGCTGAGTAGTGTTTCCCTGATTCAAACTAGTTAATTGATTAACTCTATTTTCAGTCCGACCACCAATCTAACTGAACAACTCCTCATACAGTGAATAATTATTAAATGGGCTTGTGGAGCTTCAAATATGGGATCTATTTTATTTTGCAATTCAATTGATATGATTTTAGTACATATACGCATATTTATTTCCAAATTGGCTTCAATTAATTATTCCGATACATCCGAGTTTGTAAATTAATTGCATTATATCTGTGTTTTTTCTGCTTATATTTTGCCAGTGATAATGTCAACATTTTTGTTGTTAATGTATGTTATGCTGTAAATACTACATCATATTATTATTATAAACGTAATTTATATTTATATTACTCATAGTCGCTCAATATCATACAATAATGCCGAGTTTAAGGCGCTTTACATCGCATTAGAGTGATGCTAGCAATACAGAATAATATGAGATAAAGGGTAGTAATGTATCATTAGAGTCTGCGGATTCGAGTCGTCGGCTTGAATTCCGTTCTTTGATTTTCTCTTCTTTCCCGTTATATCATGAATGTTGTCTCTTATCATGAGTTAACAGTGCAGTGGTTTCATAATATTATGTAAACATGTACATCGCATCATTATTGTCTCATGTTAAATCTATTTTCACTATAATACAGGTACTAATTATATTATTTCCGACAGTTTTACTTCAGCATTAACGTTGTCATCGCAAACAACAGTGACACCATCACCAGGCACATTACAGTCAATCATGGAGACTTTGGATCTGGTCAACGAAACATTGTCAAAGGCAGATGAAGATTCACAGAAGATAATCTCAGATGAAATGGCCATAGTCCTGCTCAATATCTTCAAGAGCTGGACCAACGGTTTCATAAGCATGTTTGGTATCGGAACGAATATCATCAACGTCATTGTTTTTATCAGACAAGGGTGGAATGATGTCACTAATATATCTCTGTTTTCATTGGCTGTCGCTGATTTGGGCTGCTTGTTCAGCACGCTCATAAAAAGCGCCATGTATAACCCGTTTCTCAACAATGCAGATATCCATTTTGACGGAAGGTCAGTTGTCTTCTTTTTGTGTGGGACGCCCAAATATTACTTCGCAATGGCGGCTAGCTGTATCACTGCGTATATCACATTGGAGAGATGCCTATGTATCAGCATGCCGTTCAAATTCAAAAGCATCATCACAACGAAAAGATCAGCTCTTGTAAGTATCGTCATTTACATTGGGTGCCTCATACTCTATACGCCCATCTACGCCACAGGGAAATTTGATTATGTGTGGTACCCCAAGAAAAATCGTACGTTGATGAAAATTGTTTTCAATGACCGCCAAGCTACAATCGACTCGGTTGTGTTCGGCATCACGACGGTGTTGACAATCGGCACATTTCTATTTGTAGTGGTATGTACTGTGATCTTGGTGAGCACCCTATGGAGACAGAGGAGATGGCGTGAGGCCTCGTCACAAGGGGGAGCCTCTGAGGCGGTGTCCCAGAAAGACCGCAAAGTTGTGAAGATGATCATAGTCATTTCTACCATGTACATCGTCTGCTTTTTGCCCGGAACTGTCCGCAAGTGTGCCATGAGCGCGTTGCCAAGTTTGGCTAAAGGTGGCATCCATGGAAATCTGAGACACATTTTCTCTTCATTCACAGACATTTTCGAGAGCATCAACTCGTCAATGAACATTTTTGTGTACCTGCACATGAGCACTAAGTACAGGTCAGTGTTCAGGAGTATCTTTTGTTGCGATAAAGAAGACAAAGCTAGCTAGAAGCTAGCTAGACTATTGACGTTTATTCACAGTGGTGAACATTAAAAGCTGTCTACATGTATGGTTAGGTGGTATTGGTGGTGGGGGAGGGATGGAGGACCACATAACACAAAAGTACCAAATAGTCAAAAGAAAAAAAAGAATTGACAAGAAGTAATATGAATAGACATGATCTGTTATTTTTAAGTGTATACATTAATGAAGAATCTATTTCACCATTTAACTTAAGGAAACATAGCGTGTATTTTGCGTATCTGGCTCAGCAGCATTGTGCATTTAAATTATTGAAAATGTTTTTATAGAGAACCCTATGAATTACTATACATATTGTCTATCTCATTAAAGACAGGGTAGTTCAAGTAATATCGCTACCGACTTTTTTTCAGGTCTACAAAATTAAGTAAACGACACTATATATTTATTTGATTCAAACTCTTCTTTATTTTTCTTTTGTGAGCGTATCTGGGATTTATTTTATGTATTTGAGACTAGCATAACGTGATCAAATACGTTCATGCCGTCTCATTTATAGTCAAAATTATGAAATGTTGTATCATGGTAATTATTGTGCTAAATCAATTGTTTCAATAAATTAAAGTGCACATTGCATATACTTGTTTATAAAAGAAGCAAATACAGTACATTGTTATTGTGTGGTTGTTATTGCTTGTACATTTATTCACTCGTATCTCATAAATAGCACAAAAAAAAAAAAAAAAAAAATAAATAAATAAAAATAAATAACCGACATCAAAATATCAAAGGTTACTCTTAACACATGCAAGCCATCTAGTGGTGAAGTGGTGCGATGTGTGCCTCTGAATCAAACGACACGGGGCTGAATCCGAGTGAACGCAATTATTTGTTCATCGTCTCTTCTCACCCCTGATATCTAGTCTGCTCGAATATGGGCGAAAATCTAAGATGTCCCGTGTTTATTTGTTTATTTTACGCACGTTAAAACACCTTAGTGATTTAAAGTTGCAGAGAGCATAAAAGCAGTCACCAGGGAAACATTTGAAGTGAAAATAACCTATTCAGTCAACAATAATACTCAAATATTACTGGGTATGCTGCCCAAATTAAAAGAAAAAGAAGAAAATATTGTATTTTGAACAAGATAATTCGACTATCTACTAAGCAGTCTACATCGAGGACAAACCAATCCAGCGAGTTCAGCATGTTGGTATATTTACTTCCGTTTTATTTAAAAGAGCAATGTATGTCATTCAATTAACTTTGCATATACTGCCCTTTTGGACAAAACTGAAGTGTAGCAGATATTTAAAAAAAAAGTCTAGGTCCAACACTGATTCTACAAGAGCGAACGGTTTCCTTTCCTTCTCGAATCCTCATAAATATCACATTGTAAGTATGTGGTGTGCTGCCGTTATGTTGAAATCGTCCTTGGTTTTCTATTTTCTGAGTATGATTCTTCACAGAGCTAAGAATTCGATTTACTATTGACTATTTTGTGTTTATGTTTGACAGGAAGCTGTACAGTGATTATTCATTGAAATATGTTAATTAATTAGATTGATTACTTAGTAGTCGCCAGAACATGTAGCTCATGTCCGAGCAAAAGTAACTAGGTACACAAAGTGTGAAAAAACAATGCAATTTGTTTGGACATTCGTATATTCATAGATTTGTTTAAGTCTTACGGATATTAAACTTTGCTTTAAAACCGTACACTCTTTGTACATAACGCTAAGTACTACCAACTCACTCCATTAATAATGTTATCATAACGTGCATCCATCATCGTTCTGAGATTAGTTTAGTGGAGCAAACAATGCTGTTTAATTAAACAACTCATTTATTCTAAGACGAAAGGAGCATGAATGCGATGACAACATTTTTCAAAGTAAACGATCTTAAATTCATGCATTCATCCTTGTAGACCATTTTAACAACAATAATATTGCTTAATATGATTTCAGCTCAATATCCATATAAAGATCAAAACGTGCTTTTACCAACGAATGCAGGATTCCGAAGTAAACAAAGCAAACATACAGCTAATAGAGCTGGAATATGACCCCGGCTCATTATGAAAGCATCATGCACATTTTATCAGTAATTGACCTAAACACAACATAAGCTCAAAAACTAAAAATTAGTTGTGCAGCCATATTATTATCCTTTGTAAAATTGCTCATAACTTCGACATGATTGTTAGATATAATATATTATGAGATATGCATAATCGTTTAGAGAGGAGCTACACTAACTTGGCAAGATGATTCGGAGGTAGCGTCCGTGGACTCGAGTTCCATTTTTATCTTTTAAGAATATACCCCCCACCCTTTTTTTTCCTTTCATTCTCTTCTATAAATTCTATGCTACAGTTAATTTAATACGCTTCTGTCTTTGGCCTCATATTTTTCTTTTAAAAATATTATTTATTTTTAGCAATATTATGTATGTGATACGTTTATTGTTACTACGACTGCTATCATTTCTTCTATTGCCATTACTATAAATACTATTTACACAACTATTAAAAAAAAAAATTATATTTCGATATTTCTCCTTTGTCCTTTTTAAAACTTTTATTGTAACGTCTGAAACCGATACTTTTTTCATATTTGGTCTTGTACTTGTTTAATATAGAATTTATCCCCAGCAGTGTTGTTGTGTTCAATCGATCTAAACACTGTATGCCACCCACTCAGCGAGACGAAAAGAAAGTCTGTGTTAACAGCAATGGCAATCAATGTATTTTAAGAATCAACATTTTTATCATTTGTATGCATCTTATGCGAGCATCGTGCCAACTTAGCAATCCGTCTATATACATGCAATGAAAACAGCAATCTCTTAATGAAAATTGACATTGCTATGTCGACTGGTAATGTCATTAAGAAAGCGAATCAAGTCTACGGTAACGAAAGACACGATTAAGTTATAAATAATAAATGTAAGAAGAAAATAAAAATCCCAAAACAAAAAGTATTAATGATATCTCATGTATGAGCTCACTATACATTACTACTAATCCTCGTTCATTTTCACTCATGGCCATTTCAAAAGTCAAAATTATGCTAATTTTTGCATGATGATGAATTGATAATAAATTAATAGGCCTGTGTCTTAGTTAACATACACATCGGTATCGAGTATTCCGTGCAATAGTCCCACATCTCTACTTTTGTCTTTTTAGCTTGGATATAATAGAACAATATTGCATACGATCAACCAATATCATTATTTTGTTTGATGCATCTGTACTTATAATATGGTAAGATTATGGATGAATACATCTTAATGCTTTAAATTACTAAGGTAATTATTACAACAACTGTGATAATTATTGTGATCATGATAAGTATAATAATGATACCGATCTAAAAATATGAATAGATTCCGCTAATTCATTGAATGGAAATAATTTGTTGAAAGCGATAATGTTCTTCGAGAATGGTTTCTGGTTAATTGATTTAGCTCTCTCCAACCAGTGTTTATTAGCTGATTGTGGTTTCTGCCGACGAATTACCATAAAGCCTTGGTGATCGCTTCTAAAAAAAGCCACACATCAAGTCAACAGATAAATTACAAGTAGACATAGAAACATTAAACGCGCATACTTTTTCCAATTTGCGAGGCACTTATATCATAAAATGCATGGGACAAGTGCAATGAGTGGTATAAACATTATTTTAACAATGCATAAAATGATGCTATATTCTTGAGGAAATAGCTCCCAACGACATCTTCCTACATAATATACACATTATTTATGTGTTATTATATTATTATAATTACTCAAGACGTGTAGAAGTCTAGTCTAGTTGGAAGAGCCGAACGTCTACTTTATCATGGTGATTTATAGTGCTGAATATCGTAGATTCGAGTCTTTATTACGGTGAGATAATTTCTGTGATTTTATAATTAACTTTTTCTTCAGTAAATCTATTTTTGATGATTGCCCTAGCGTCATACTTGTTGGTAATAGTGGAGTACTCTTTGTGGCTGATTGTGATGATACCTTTGGTATATAAATCTGCGGCTATTTCAACAAAAGTAGTATAAAATTGATTACATACTGTACTAATGTATTGCATTGCACAAATAATCCACAAAAGAACGCAATATTTATGCAGTAACAACATACCAAAGTCGTTGTAAGCAACATTTTCAATTTGGATCATATATTACTTAATGGCTTCCTATGATTAACAGTTAATGTACCATTTGTTTTAACTATATTATTTGGGTGTACATAGCTCCACAAAAAATCTCGCGGAGTTTAGTACTTAAATAAAATTGTCTTACGATTATTAATACTGTGTCGAATTAGTCTTTAAAAATGTTAACATTACTCATTTATATAATATGCACAAAGAAGTAGGAAAGTATGAATGATATGCAAGCGTAATAATGTATGTTTTGGAATCGCAATAATATTATGCTATACTATCCATTTATTATACATAGAAGTTAACTAAATATTATGACGAATGCAGTGGAGAGACATGAAGGTAGAATATCGCAATAATTCCATTGCATTCGCACGCAATCAGAAATTACTGTAAGTTTATGATCTGCCTATCCAGTTTTACGATGCATTACATGGATTACCTCCCATGGCTCGTATATCACTTTCACGTTTATTATTCTTTCTCGGATGGTGCCATGTAGAAATTATCTTTTTCTCAGAAAACCTCCCATTTTTAAAACATATGTCTTTGGTAGGTAATCATGCTAATCATATCACATTTCGTGTTTTGGTTGGGTTCATATTTTCTTTTTTTTATGCGTTGATGTTTCCTTGCACATAGGCATACGTTTGAGTTTAGGTATTTGGTTTGTTTATTTATTTTTTTTTTTTTTATATTTTTTTTTTATGTTTTTGTTTGTGTTGTGTTTTTGTCTGGATAGAGAGAGAGAGAGAGAGAGAGAGAGAGAGAGAGAGAGAGAGAGAGAGAGAGAGAGAGAGCAGTGTTGATGCTGCTGTTATTGAAGTTGGTGGTGTTTTTAAAATAGTGACAAGGGTGCTAATCTTGAAACTTATATCCATCTGGTAAATATTTAATATTCTGTAACCTCCATCCAACGACATTACCTAGGTCTACATAATTTTGCCGTTCTCCAGAGGTTCTTTTATTTGGAATTTCTTCTTGACTGATGCCATGGAGTCTCTCCACACCCCCCCCCCCCCCAAAAAAAATAATAATCCGGCAAAAAAAACAACACAACAACAAAACCTAAACAACAACCAACAACCCATCAGCAATAAACAAACGCCGAATTTGGGACTACAGAAAATGTAGTCTTTTTATTGTTTTTATTTTGAGATGTTATTATTAGGAGGTTGTACTGAATTTCACGCCTCTTACCTAACCACCATTCGTTCTCAACTGACTCAAGACCTTCCAGATTGTCCAGTTTTTTTACATAATATAATATTCGTTATTCACTATTATCTCTTTATCAAACGTTCACAAGAGCCTCTTATCCAAATACGCACTTTAAAAGAGCCTTATGGAGTTGTTGTGAAATTCATGATTATGTTTATATTCTCAATCTTAACTGAATTGTATTTTGAGAAAAGGTGGATTCGCCGTTAAATTGAGCTCATGTTGGAGTCATCTTTGTAATAGAATAGTCGATTGGAGTGTGGGGTACATCGTATTTGTATGTTAACATTAAGTCGCCTCAGCAAACAATTTGTCAATACTGATTATGAGAAAATCTTTAAGCTTTACTATAGAAAGGTAGACATATAACTAATATAGTCGGGAATTATTCAATTTATAATGAATTTCAAATTCTGTAAATGATAGGATATATAAATCATGCATTATTAAACACGCCTGAAGCTCTATCTCATAATTTACTGGAAGTTGCCACATAACAATTTTATTATAAGGCAGGTGGCAGACTAAGCATGCATCATACACATTCACCATACAAAACAAATGAATCAACGGTGTTAACTGGTTCCAGTCACACTGAACGTTCAAAAATAATCATACACAATACACCTTCATCATTCACCATACACGTGAATAGCCATACCCATTTTTTTTCTAAAAGGGATAGCATACATGAGGTGATTTCACCGACTCTTTTGTTCGGGAAATCGATTGTTGTATACAATAGCCACATGGATGGATGACATCATAACTTATTTTGTACTGAAAATGATGACTTAATTAATCTTTTGTACTACAGATACCTCGAATGACTTGAAAACATGCTTTATCTATGGTGAATGCGTAAGCTGAGTCAGATATCCAGTGTATGCTCGTGTATGGTAAATTATGAATTATGTATGGTATATGTGAGTGATGTATGGTTAGTCTGTCGTGCGCCTAAGCCAACGACAAGCTTTGCTCCGTTTCATAGCAATGAAGAGCAGCTGAGCAGACAGTTTATATAAGATATTGACTCTTTGGGGAACCTATGTGACTTCTTTTTCTCCTTTCAATATGCCAACATACTCACTTAGTTGGGTGTTACTGTTGACACCCACGTTCGTATTTATATTATTATAAATTATGTGTAGTGATACAGATGTCTGCCATTGACGCCTAGAACCCGGATTCAAATCCCGTTGGACACAAACGAATGTACTTAATTTGTTTGAGAAATACCGGTGCCCGTGTTCCTGGGCAGTGTTGTGGGTTATTAACTAAGTGTATTTATTTGAATTCAAGTTTGAATGATTTTTTTGTTTGTTGCTGTGGTAATTTGAGTAACTTGACACAATAATGGTTTATATTCTATCATTTTATTTTAAATTGGATCCTCCTTTATCGACTTGCTTCGTATTTTCATTAGCTTTATTAATCATATTCCATTTAAGCAAGATGGCACCGCAACAAGATAAATAAATTCATGATTATTAATCAAACATTCCTATAAAAGAATTTTTTTTTTCCGCTGGGTGATGAAGAAAAACAAAATGAATGATCTTAAGAATTAAGAAAAAAAAGAAGCGATATGATAATAATAATAAATATGTACAAAAAGTTTTAATTTTCATGGGGGAGAGGAAACTATGATGGAAAGGAAAGTAATCGAATATAAACTGCAGCAATAATAATCGTATTTCGGCTGCCATGATACGGGGAAACGTTTGGATTGGATGATAAAACCCAGCAGTGCGCATGTCACCAGTTGAGATAGTCTTCCGCTGTCTTATCAAATTTACGACTTGTTTCTTAAGCGGGTTGGAAGTTGGAAGGTAAAAACTTTTTTCCATTTCTTTCCCTCTTCTCTCTCATTCACTCTCTCTCTCTCTCTCAGTTTCTCTCTCCCTCATTTTCTCTTCTCCTTTATTATCACGTTCTTACTCCCTCTTTCTCTTTACATATATCTTTAAGCGTCTCTTCATTTTCATTTCTCTCCATCTCTCTCTCTCGTTTATTCTCTATTCTACTCTTTCTATCTCGTCCTATATTATAGCCCTTCGTATTCTCATGAAAATAATATTATTTTCCCCTCGCTCTTTTCACTTATCTCTTTCAGTGCTCTTCTTTTTCTTTGTCTGTTAGGCAGTCTACCTTTAAAAGAATCCTTCCATATCTTTCATTCTCCCTCCATGCATAGTGATACCGCGTTGACAGAAAGCAATAACGCTTTACATATTTCGTCTGATACTGAGCCTCTCGCATTCTTATTTCCCTGCATAATTAATTATAGCGTACTCACTGTCATAGCTCTTTTGTATCGGAGACAAGGAAGTCGTCATCACCCAATTTTCATTTCCAAGATAAAAAGGAACACCAAGAAGTTATTGCGGTTTTATCATCAGTGATAATTATAATGAAGTAGAGCTTATTAATTGTTGGTATATACTGTAGTGTGTCTTTTCTATGATGGCGGTGAAAGGCTTTATTCATAATATTTACATTGTGTATTTTTATATTTTATTTTACTTCTAACTCACGTAACGCTCAAATATTTTAGAGTGATATTCAATATTTGCTCATTCTTTGATGATTAAGCTAATGGTCTATGCTTAAAGAAAACCCTGCACCATCTAGATAATAGACACATATAAGCATTAAGGCTATGAAGACAAAAATCAGTTTAACTAACTGTATATTATATACCTCTGCTCATTGTGATGAATTGGTACTTAAAAAATATATATCCCTCCTAGTATTGAAGTAATTGTATTGTCATATAATTGAAGTAACATTTGTTTTATTTCACCACTAATGACCATTTGACTGCAATGCTCATGTTCATTTTTAGCGGTAATGACAGTAACAACAATCCTAGTATGATATTTTCGCCGCTACGTTTATACTTTCACCATATGATTACTATTCAATAAAGGATTATACTATGTGGATAAACCATGTCTTAAAACCAAATGGCAAATCTCTAAAAAACTGCTCATGTTATTAATATACAGTGGAATTCCTTGTAACAAACTCAGTTTTAGCGATGTTAGGATGTAACGATCATTGTTTTTTTTTCACAATCCACCAATACAACGATACTAAATACAACGGGTGTAAAGAACTTAGTACGTGGAGATCCTTTTTCTTGTTATCCCAACGACATCGCTACAAACGTAGTCGATTGTACAT
>JAUEKR010429268.1:0-12374 GCA_031762895.1 Corambe burchi
TTCTGGTTGTAATTTAGGTGCTATCAGTTTTTGGTCCTGCTAATCCCGGTTTTTGTTTTTGCTTCTGTATGTTTTTGCTCATGTTGTTGTTTATATTTGTTCCTGTTATTGTCTGTTTTTGTTCTTGGTATTGTTTGTTTTTCTTCTTGTTCTTGTCTAGTTTCGTCTTATTGTCTATTTTTGTTCTTGTTTTTCATGTTTTTTGTTCTTGCTGTTGTGTGCTTTTGCTCTTGTTGCTGTCTGTTTTTGCTCTTGAGAATCTGTTTTTTTTTTGTTCTTGTTTTTGTTGTGCTATTGTTCATGTTGTTGTTTTTTGTGGTTCTTGTTATTGTTTGTTTGTTTTTTCTTGTTATTTTCTGGTTTCTTCTTGTTGTCTATTTTTGTTCTTATCAATCCTGGAGATTGTTTTTTTTTTGTATGTTTTTGCTCCTGTCGCTGTCTGTTTTTGTTATTGTTAATCCCTGCTTTTTTTTCTTGTTGTTGTCTATTTTTGTTCTTGTTAATCCTGGTGATAGTTTTTTTTTATGTATGTTTTTGCCCTTATCGCTGCCTTTGTTTGTTCTTGTTAATATTTTGTTTGTTTGTTGTGTTTCGGGTTTTGCTTCTGTATGTTTTGGTTCCTGCTGTTGCCAGTCTTTGTTTTTGTTATTGTTTGTTTATTCTTCTTGTTGTCTGATTCCTTCGTGTTGCTGTCTATTTTTGTTCTTTTTTATCCCGGTTTTTGTTTTTACTGTTATATGTTTTTGCTCTTAATCCTATCTGGGTTTTTTCTAGTTATTGTTTGTTTTTCATCTTGTTATTGTCGGGGTTCTTCTTGTTGTTGACTATTTTGGTCTTGCTAATCCCGGTTTTTTTTTCTTTTTTACTGTATATTTTTGTTCATGTTATTATTTGTCTATTTGTTCTTGTTAATCGTGGTTTTTGTTTTTGTTGTTGCGTGTTTCTGCACTTGCTGTCCATTTTTTTTTTTTGCTTATGCTGGTTTTTATTCTTGCTGTTGTATGTTTTTGTTCTTAATACTGTCTGGTTTCTTCTTGTTGTCTTTTTGTTCGTTCTTGTTTTTTTTTCTTCTTGTTATTGTCTGGTTTCTTCTTGCTACTGTCTATTTTTCTTCTTGTTAATCCCGGATTTTGTTTTTGTTGCTGTATGTTTTTGCTCTTGCTGCTGTTTGTGTTCTTGTCAATCCTGTTTATTTTTTTTTCGCTTTCGCTCTTGTTGGTGTCAGTTTTTTGTTAGTGTTATTGTTTGTTTTTCTTCTTGTTAGTGTCTGGTTTCTTCATGTTGTTGTCTTTTTTTTCTTGCTAGTCCTAGTTTTTTGTTTTTGTAATATGTTTTTGCAATAGCTGTTGTTTATTTTTGTTCTTGTTAATCACGGTTTTTTGCTTTTGTTGTTGTTGTATGTTTTTGCTCTTTTTGCTGTCTGTTTTTGTTCTTGCTAATCCCTGTTTTTGCTTTTGCTGCTGTATGTTTTTGCTATTGTTGCTGCATGTTTTTGTTCTTGCTAATACCGTTTTTGTTTGGGTTGTACGTTTCTGTTCTTGTTGTTGTCTTTTTTTGTTCTTGGTAATCCCGGCGTTTTGCTTTTGTTGTTGTGTGTTTTTGTTCTTGTTATTGCTTTTCTTTCTTTTTTTTTATTGTCTGGTTCTTTCTTCTTGGTGTATATTTTGCTCTTGTTAATCCAGGTTTTTGTTTTTGTTGTATTTTTTGCACTTATTGCTACATGTTTTTGTTCTTGCTAATCATGGTTTTGCTTTATGTTGTATGTTTTTCTTCTTGTTGCTGTTTGTTTTTGTTCTTGTCATTACCGGTTTTTGTTTTTGTTATTATATGTTTTTGCTCTTGCTGTTGTCTGTTTTTGCTCTTGTTATTGCTTGTTTTTCCTTTTGTTGTTGTCTGGTGTTCTTGTTGTTTTTTATTTTGTTCTTCTATTCCCGATTTTTTTTTCTATATTTGTTATGTTTCTGCTCTTGTTGCTGTCTATTTTTGTTCTTGTTAATCCCGGTTTTTGCTTATGTTGTATATTTTTGCACTTGTTGATGTCTATTTTAATCTTGTTTATCCTTGTTTTTGTTTTTGCTGTTGTGTTTTTTCTCTTAATACTTTCTGTTTTTGTTCGTGTTATTGATTTTTTTTTATGTTGTTGTTTTTTTTTTGTTGCTGTCTAGTTTCTTCTTATTTTTGTTTGTTTTTTGTCTGTCTTGTTCTTGTTAATCCCGGTTTTTGTTTTTGTTGATTGTTTTTGCTCATTTTACTGCCTATTTTTATTTTACATAATCCCGGTTTTTGTTTTTGTTCATGTTGTCTTCTGGTTGTGTTCTTGTTATTGTTTGCTTTTGTTGTATGTTTTTGCTCTTGCTGTTGTCTATTTTTGTTAATCCCGGTATTTTGTTTTTACTGCTGTATGTTTCTGCAATTGTCTATTTTTGCTCTTGTTAATCCTGGTTTATGTTTCCGTTGTTGGATGTTTTTTGTTTTTGTTATTGGTTTTTTTTTTGTCTTCTTGTTGTTGTCTATTTTTGCTATTGCTCATTCCAATTTTTGTTTCTTTGTTGTTGTATGTTTTTGCTCTTGTTGCTGTCGGTTTTTGCTTTCTTTGCTTTCTGTTTTTGGTGTTATTATTGGTTTTTTTTATAAATATTGTTGGTTTCTGGTTTCTTCTAGTTGCTGCCTGTTTTTGTTCTTGTTAATCCTGGTTTTTGTTTTTGTTGTAAGTTTTTGCACATGTAGTTGTCTGTTTTTGTTCTTGCTAATGCCTGTTTTCGTTCATGTTGCTGTTGTTTTTCTTCTTGCTAATCCTGGTTTTTCTTCTAGTTGTTGTCCGGTTTCTTCTTGTTTTTGTCCGGCTTCTTCTTCTTGTTGTCTATTTTGTTCTTGTTAATCTAGGTTTTTGCTTTTGTTGTATGTTTTTACTCTTGTTGATGTCTATTTGTTCTTGTTAATCCCGGGTTTTTCATGTTGTTGCATGTTTCAGCTCTTGTTGTCTATTATTGTTATTGTCAATCTTGGTTTTTGTTTCTGGTGCTGTGTTTTTTGTTTGTTTTTTCTTATGTGTGTTATTGTCATGTTACTGTTTGTATGTATTCTTGCAGTTTTTGTTCTTGTTATTGTTAGTTTTTCTTCTTGTAGTTGCCTTGTTTCTTCTTTTCTTGTTGCTGTCTCTGTTTGCTTGTGTTAATCCCGGTTTTGTTTTTGTTGTGTTTTTGTTTTTGCTTATGTATGTTTTTGCCATGATACTGTTTGTATGTATTCTTGCAGTTGTTTGTTTTTATTCTTGTTATAGTTTGTTTGTCATCTTGTGGTCTATTTTTTTCTCATGCCCGGTTTTTTTTTTTTTTTTGTTGTATGTTGTTGCACTAGTCAACGTCTATTTTTGTTCTTATTAATCCCTAGTTTTGTTATTGTTGTTGTCTATTTTTGTTCTTGGTATTTTTTGTTTTTCTTCTTGCTGCTGTCTGGTTTCTTCTTGTTATTTATGGCTTTTGTTTTTTGTTGTATGTTTTTGAGATTGTTGCTGTCCGTTTTTGTTATTTTTAGTGTTCGGTTTTCTTCCTTTTATCTGTTTTCTTCTTGTTGCTGCATACTTTTGTTCTTGCTAATCATAGTTTTTGTTTTTGCTGTATGTTTCTGCTCTTGTTGCTGTCCGTTTTTGTTCTTGTTATTGTTTGTTTTTATTCTTGTATGTTTTTTGCTATTGCTGCTGTCTCTTTTTGTTCTTGCTAATCCCGGTTTTGGTTTTTGTTTTGTTATATGTTTTTGCTCTTGTTGGTTACCCATTTTTTTTCGTATAAATCCCATTTTTGTTTGTGTCGTTGAATGTTTCTGTTCTTATTTTAGTCTGTTTTGGTTCTTGCAAATCACGCTTTTTGTTATTGTGGTTGTAATTTTTTTTCTCTTGTAGTTATCTATTTTGTTCTTGTTAATCCCAGTTTTTGTCTTTGATGTATGTTTTTGCTATTATTGTTGTCTGTTTTTGTTCTTGTTAATCTCGGTTTTTGCTTTTGTTGTACATTTCTGCTCGCGTTGCCATCTGTTTTTGTTCTTGCTAGTGTTTATTTTTGTTCTTGTTGATCCTGATTTTTTGTTGTTGTTGTTGCAGGTTTTTTTTTTCATTTTGCTGTTTGCATTTGTTCCTGTTACTGCCTGTTTTTAGTTCTTGTTATTGTTTTTTTTTCTTGTCGCTGTCTATCATTAATCTTGTTCATCCCGGTTTGTGTTTTTTTTAAATTCCAGTTTTTGTTTTCGTTGTTGTGTTTTTGTTTTTGCTTATGTATGTTTTTGTTCATGTTGCTGTTTGTATTTGTTCTTGTTGTTGTTCGTTTTTTCTCTGGTTCTTTGTCTATTTTTGTTCTTATAATTCCCGGTTTTTGTTTTTGCTGCTTTATTTGTGTGGACTTGTTGTCTGTTTTTGTTTTTGTTGTTGTATGTTTTTGCTCTTGTTGCTATCTGATTTTGTTCTGGTTATTGTTTTTTTTTTCTTCTTATTGTTGTTCTCCTGTTTCGTCTTGTTGTGGTCTATTTTTGTTTTTGTTAGTCCCTGTTTTTGTTTTTGCTGTTGTTGTTGTCTCTTTATGTTTTTGTTAACGCCGGTTTTGATTTTTGTTGCTGTCTGTTTTTTTTGTTGTTGTTTGTTTTTGCTCATTTTGTTATCTATTTTTGTTGTTGTTAATCCATAAAATTTGTGGGCATATTTTTGCCCTTGTTGCTGTCTGTTTTTGCTAATGCTATTGTTTGTTTTTCTTCCTATTATCTGTCTTCTTCTTGATGTTTATTTTTGTTCTTGTTATTCATGGTTTTTATTTTAATTGCTGTATGTTTTTGCTTTTGTTGCTGTCTGTTTTTGTTCTGCTTATTGTTTGTTTTCCTTCATGTTCTTTTTTTTTCTTGGTGTGTTTTTTTTGTTCTTGCTAGTCCCGGTTTTTGTTTTTGTTGTTGCTGCTTTCGGTTTTTGTTTTTGTTATTGCTTGTTTTTGCTCTTGTTGTTATCTATTTTTGTTCTTGCTGTTGCTTGTTTTTCTTCTTGTTGTTTTTTTTTCTTGTCTATTTTTGTTCTTGTTAATACCGCTTTTTAGTTTTGATGATGTATGTTTTTGCTCTTGCTGTTGTCTGTTTTTGTTGTTCTCTGTTTTCGATATTTTTGCAGGTTCGTCTGGTTGTTGTTACCTGTTTTTTGTTGATGTTGGTGCCGGTTTCAATTGTTGTTGTGGTCTGTTTGTTTTGTTTTATCTGGTGTTGTGCTTGCCGGGTATTGTTGTGACCGTCGATTTTTGTTATTGCTGCTGCCTGATTTTGTTCCTTCCTGTTTCGTTTTTTATACTTGTCGTGTTTTTTTTTTTCTTGTTGTATGTTTCTGCTCTTGGTGCTGTCTATTTTTGTTGTTGTTAGTCCCTGTTTTTGTTTTTGTTGTTGTATATTGTTGCATTCGGTGCTCTCTGTTTTGGTTTTTGTTGTTGTATATTTTTGCTCTCGTTGCTCTCTGTTTTTTTCTTGTAATTATTTGTTTTTCTTCTTGTTGTTGTCTGGTTTCTTCTTATTGTTGTCTATTTTGTTCTTGTTAATCCCGGTTTTTATTTTTTGTTATTGTATATGTTTGGTCTTGTTGCTGTCTGTTTTTGTTCTTATTGTTCTCTGCTTCCATTCTTTTTCTTGTCGGTATTTGCTTTTGTTGTTACCTATTTCGATCATGTTGCCGGTTTGCGTTGTTGTTGTTACCTGTTTTTCTTGATGTTTTCATTGTTGCCAGATTTTGTTCCTTCCTGTTGCGTTTTTTATACTTGTTGTTGCCTTTATTGCTCTTGTTGTTTGTTTTTGTTCTTGTTGGTGCCGGTTTGCGTTCTTGTTTTATTTTATCTGGGGGGGGGGGGTTGTTGTCTGTTTTTGTCTGTCAAATACGGTTTTGGATTTGGTTGTTGTATGTTTGTGTTCATGCTACCGTCTATTTTTGTTCTTGTTGTTGTCTGTTTGCGTTCTCGTTTTTATCTTCTTTTTTTTCTTGCCTGTTTTTGCCCTTGTTAATTTCAATTTTGGATTTGATTGTTGTATGTTTTTGTTCTTGTTGTTGTCTGTTTTTGCTCTTGTTTTTTTTTTGTTCTTGCTACTCCCGGTTTTTGTTTTAGTTGTTGCCGGTTTTTTGTTTTTGTTGTGGAGTGAGAGGGTTCATTTTTAATGCTAGTTACCTTCTTCTGGTCGATTTTTGTTCTTTTTTTTTCTATTTATATTAATTTGTTCTTATTGAATCCGGTTTTGTTGTTGTTGCCAATTTTTGCTCTTGTTGTTGCCTGGTTTTGTTTTGCTTTTCATGTCTGTTTTTTTGCTCTTGGTGCCGGGTTGTTGTTGGTTTTGTTCGTATAGTTGCCCGTTAATGTTCTTGTCATTGCCTGTTTGTTTGTTTTTTTTTTTGCGTTTATATCGATGTTTGCTTTTTCTTACTGCCTGAGTTTATTTTCTTTGTTTCCATTTTTTCTTCTTGTCGGTCTTTGTTGTTGTCGATTCCGGATATTGTTTTTGTTTTTAGCAGGGTTTTTTCATTTAATTTTGTTCTTGTTGCTCTTGGTTTCTCAGACATCTGTCACTTAGGGGTTTTAAAATCGTTTTTTTAATAGACAAAAAAGTTGTCTTAACGTCCCGATACATTATTTCACCAGAGTTCAGTAAAACAATCGGCGGACATTTTCTTGATCAATCATAAAAAACGTAGTAGCGTATTATGGGAATCGAACTTGGGAACATCGCGACAGTAGCCACAGTAGTTGGACGCCTCTACCAACTGAGATAACCACAAATAGTAAAAAGGAGAAAAGAAGGTACCGATAGAAACAAATAGACTTTCTTGTTTATTACAGTGTTTATGTTTTGGTTCGTATTGATAATGGTGTATGCATTTGTTGTAATAAGCTGCCATTCAATTATAATAAAGGTGCAAAGCGATGGAACTAATCAGAAGACATGTCTACGATGCTACTAGAATACAATGAAAACACTTGTCTATTCAATGTAGTATTAAGACGAAGAGTACGATTTGCAATGATTAATAATAGCGATAAAATTGGACTTCATTATTGATTTGTTTATTAGAGTTCAAGTTTTGTATGGTTTTGATGATGGTTGATGCTTTGAGACCAATAACACGATTAGGAAAAAAAAAGAAAAAAAAGTTAGCGATACAAAATTGGGCTTTATTGGTTTTAAGAAGTTAAGTTAAGATTTTCTTTAGTCTTGGTGATGGTTAATTTATTTCTTGTCATAAGCAGTCATACAATTATAATTGTCGCAATGGGGCACGCAAACGGACTATGAAGAGAACTAGTCTACAATCATACTAGAATACAATGGAGACAAATGAAACTAATTTAACATAGTATTAAGCCGAAGAACATAATCAAGAATAATAATGAAAAGAAATAAACAAATAGAGATAAAATAGATTGTATCATTGATGGTTTATTAGAGTGTTTACGCTTTGTTTTGTCCTGATAATATTTAAGGTATTACGATAAAGAAGAATAAAAAAATAAAGTACAAGAAAAGAAAGAAACTATTCAAAAACTTGATTTAATTATTTAAAGGATAATGCTAGAATCCAATGGACTATTAACTATAGCATTAGGTCAAAGTACATCGTTAAGCAAAAGTAATAAAAAAGGAGCAAGTAGACCAAGCAAAAAAGGGAAAAAAACATATAAGAAATGAATAGAATGAACAATGGCAAACCTTAAATGAATTCTGTACAGCATTTAACAAAGCTGTTTATCACTAGACTAAATAGTTGTTGATTTATAACTACTACACGTCTTTGCCGAAGCATATAAAACTAAACACCTGCATAGGACTCTATCGCATTGATTAACCAATAAACAAACCAACAACTTAATCGGACCACGAAATAAGATATTTATCATGGATTGCCATTCTTCTTCTTCTGTAAAATATACGAACTGACTCAATTGTGTTTGAGTATTAATGCTGACTGGATAGGAATGTTTCAGAATTTGTCCTGATAGCGGCTTTTAGCAGCCTGTTCTTTGTGATTTCAAATCAGCAGGGGATTTTTAACGTACTTAGATGTAAACACGGGACCTCGTACTTCCTTGTTTTTCGTCACTATTCAAGCATAATATATGTTCGATCCTACCTACCTTAGAATCCGGGGCGTGAAAAATGCACAGCAATTAGTTGCGTTATCCGGATTCGAACTCTGGGTTGCTTCATTCAGAGACAGGTATTGTACCACTAAGTCACTGATGTCCTAATTATGTAATGACATTGTTTATAATGAATGTGCGCAATAATGATAATGTGTGTAATGCATACAAACATATATCTTAACGTGCCTTCACTGATGTCTGTCAATAACAATAACAAAGTACTCTGTATAGCATGTAGAAGGAGTTATGTTACTTATCAATAAAGTTTTCATTAGAGATCAGTTCAAACGTTTATTAAACGTTCAACTACTACTACTACTACTACTACTACTACTACTACTACTACTACTACTACTACTACTACTACTACTACTACTACTTCTACCACTACCACTACCACTACCATTACTACTACTACAATAATTACTGATATTACTGTTACTACTACTGCAGTTACAGCTACTACTACTACTACTATTACTACTGCTGCTACTTCTACTACTACTACTACTACTAGAACTACTAATACTACCACTACTACTACTACTACTACTACTACTACTACTACTACTACTACTACTACTACTACTACTATCAATTACTAATATTCATATTTTATTATTTCTTAAAATCATTAGGTGATCAACGAAGTTATTAAACCTTAAAATAAAAATATCAATTCTATATTAACATGAAGACATGTTTTTTTTCAAAAGGAGGCTAAATTAATTTATATATATATAAACAGCGCAGTACGATATTTGAAATAATTTGTTTAAATCTCCTATTTATAAAAATAACAATTTACCAAATTGGAGATGATTTACGTGCCTTCACCGCTGTCTGTCAATAATAATAATAAGTTTTCATAGGAAGATCCGTTCAAAAGTTGATTAGACTTTCTGCCAATTCGCAGGAGAGCATATTACACAAAATGTATTAACAATATACGCAAATATATTTATATAACGAAGAGCATAGTATTAGATAGCTGCAAGTTCAACAAAGATGGATGAAAGGAAAACCAAAGGAAAGAAGAGGTCGAGAAGACTGATAAAAGGTATTGCCTACGACGGGTACGTCTCTCGCCTCCTTAGTATTAAGAACAATCCAAAACGATTCGATTTAATTGGTGATTGATTTTTAATGTCATTTATGCATGAATCATCCTGATCATCATCGAAAATGTGACTGATATTTTGCATAAGGAATGCTTCCTACTTCAGTCAGTGAACATCCTCAGTAGCGATTAAACATATTGGCAGTGGTGATATACGTTATGTAAAACCCCGTTTTGCGGTGGTTGCTCAAAAGAGACTTAAAGCCCTGAAAAAAAAGGAAGAGATCGAGACATTAGGAAGGCTATCATCGCCCATTTGATTATATAGAACTCTTGACTTAATGTTGATGATAGTGATAAGTACGATGATGTTGACGATGATAGCGATGATGATATGGTAATGATGATGATGATAGCGATGTTGATGATGATGATGATGATAGCGATGTTTATGATGATGATGATAGCGATGTTGATGATGATGATGATGATGATGATGATGATAATATTCAATTAAGTTTATTCAATATTTAAGGTCCTTGGCCCCCAGTACATTACAAATTTAAAAAAAAAAACATTTGTAAATGAAATAGACTTCCACGTAAATAACAAAGTATAGATTAAAGCAAAATGATGATGATGATAGTGATGATGATGAAAGTGATGATGATGATGATGATGATGATGAAAGTGATGATGATGATGATGATGAAAGTGATGGTTATGAAAGTGATGATGTTGATAGTCCATTGAGACATGGATTGAAATAGAGTTTAAATCTAATCGTTTTTCACATTCATTGAGAACACGTCAAAAGATACGCATAATATTCCATTTCATCATACAATAAACAGTTGCACAAATTTGCATACCATAAAATCAGAGCACCTTTGCAGTTGCACTTTTGACTCACTTTACATTGTGGGTTTTATTCATCGATCACCTTTCTGACCCAATCACCAGTCATGGTAGATTAATTTTGGGTAGATCTGATCATTAGTCTATGTATCTCTTCCCCACCCCATCATCCCACTGTTTCTCTAACTGTGTTTTATTTTTCTCACATTATTCACTATCTTATTATTCATATCAAAACACACACACACACACTCTCTCCATCTCTCTCTATCTCTTTATGTCTCTTTATTTATATGTATCTCTCTATCTACGTTTCTTTTCTTTCTATCTCCTTCCCCTATCTCTTTTTAAGTTTGTCTCTCCTTTCTTTCTTTCTTCTTTATCTATCTCGGTGCCTCTCTTTTTCTCTTTTTCTTTCTCGCTTTCATTCTGTTTCTCTTGTTCTCTCTCTCTCTCCATCGTTCTCTCATTATTTTTGTCTCCCCTTTATTTCCATCATTCTCTCTGCCTTTCACTCACTCCTTTTCTCAGCTTCTTTTTGCGCTATCGCTCCTTCCCCTTTATATTTATCTATTCACAGCATCATCTTATGATTATATACAGCTGTATGTTTATTGAAAGAGAACCATCCGTAGCTAAAGTATCACAATTTTGGGTTGACTTATCGGTTATGATATTCAATAGATAAAGATTGATAAAAACGCGCGTAGTTTGGTAACTTGACTGTCATTATTAAAATCAGATGAACGGGTTATTTCGTAAAAAGGTAATAATTAGAGTCATAAATTGGTAATAGTAATAGCTACTATTCACTAATCATTATAGAATGATAATATGGTATTCATGTCTGATTGCCTCTCTATGACCGCATGTCTGTCTTTTCCTCTTTCTTTATTAATTCTCTCTCTTTCTCTTTCGTACTTTCTCTTTCTACATCTGTATCTTTTTTTCTCGATCTCTATTAATTTATTCTATTTCTATCTATCTATTTCTCTCTCTTTTTCTTTCTCTCTTTCCCTTTTTCTCTCTATCTGTATCTTTTTCTCTCACGATCTTGGTATCTTTCTCTTCTTATTTCTATTTTTCTTTGTCTCTCCATCTCTATCTGTTTTGCCTGTCTCTAATCTTATTCTTTCTCTTTCTTTGTTTCTTTCTCTCACAATCACTCTCGCACTCGCCATCACGACCATTTCTGCTCATAATCCAAACCTAACATAATATTACACAGTATGATTGTACACTATGCTATTTCACTCTTTTACATTCTTAAACATTAAATTACATTTTATAATCTTAAATTTGTACTATAATATGTTATAAATCATCTGTTCATGGTGATTACATAATAGACTACTTACGTTTTATGAAAATAATATGAACAATGATTAAAATGAGTTTTAATAGGGTAGTATCAAAGCAGTGGTGAAGACCCAATACAAAAATGAAAGGTTATTATTTTTTTTTTACTTATGCGCATTATAATAATCATATTAGAAAAGAATGTAACGATGTAAGTTGAATTAAACTAATCAGAATCTATAAAACATATGGAGAGATTATGCTATGAAAAGTGAAAGAGAAAAATGTAAAGAAACAGAGAGATAGATAGAGAGATAGAGAGAGAAAGAGAAAGAGAGAGAGAGAGACACACACAGAGACATAGAGATAGAGAGAAAATTTAATATAGAAAGAAATAGAGGTGGGAACGGACAAAGAAAAAAGGTAGGGGTGCACTGTTTATAGAATGTATGCATTGCATCAAATGTAGCAATAAAAAAGGAAAAACAGAAATTCCATCTTAACATTAAATTGAATCCTCCGTGTTTCGTTTGATTTTGTTTTTGCGTTGTTGTTTTTTTTAAATAATGAAATAAGAACAGGATGATCAAGCTGACACATCGTAATGTTTTGTATTACCATAATTCTAGGAATTTGCTGCTTCCAATCTGTTTACTATACATGTGCGTGTATGTATGAGTGTACTGGATATATAAACTACAACTGTGATCGTTATAATATATTAGTACTAGCAGTCTTATTTATAAGAATGGTTAACGTGTTATTCATTATTTACTCTACTGCTACGGAATAACACTTATAATATCTCGTTAGACCTAGTTTTGAGATAATTGCCTTTTAATGAATATACTTGTAACATTAATTTACGGCTCTTAAATAAAAATCTAACTTCACAAAGCGATATACATTGATAGAAGTTTTGTGTTAAAAATTTATTTCAAAAGATGCATTAATAAAGTTTTTAGAGAGATATAGTGGTTCTTCCAGAGTAAGGTGCGATAAACGGGTATGAATTA
>JAUEKR010429379.1:0-10167 GCA_031762895.1 Corambe burchi
TATTGTTAGTATTATTATTATTATTATTATTATTATTATTATTATTATTATTATTATCATTATTATTATTATTATTACTTTTATTTTTGTTATTATTGTTACTATTGCTATTAATTTGATGGAAGTATTCCAGTTATTCCATCATAATTTTAATTCAGTTAATTAAACCATCTGAGAAAGATAAAAAAAAAATGTTGTCAACGATATTCTAACTGGGAACAATTAAATGCTTCACATCCGTTGTAATAAATGACATTTATGAGTTTTATCTCGTTTATCGATTACAATATTCAAGAATGACAGCCCTCTCATTCAATATCATAGTCTAGTTATGATTACAGATAACTATCAATTTCACTGCCTTTATTAGTAGGAATTCCATGAGAAATACGCTCGTCTTATTAATGAAAATATATTATCACGGAATTACTATATATTAAGGTTTAGCAATAAACACTAATTGACTTGAGGATTAGAAATATCCTATCAATTTTACTGCTCATGTTGGTAAGGATTTCATAAGTAATAAGTTTCTCTTGTTAATTAAGTAACATAGTTATTAGATGATAAAGGATTACATCAGGTAATTATAGAGTTCAAAGTTTTAGCAGTAAGCATTAATTGATTTGGTAAGTAGAAAATATATCATTTAAATAAAATAAGCTAGATCATCGTACCATTTTTCCTTATTGGTCTACTTTGAATTACTTGCGCTAACAACTTTACTGACTCAATAATTTCGATGGAATGACATTATTGACATGGTAAGATTTATTTTTTTTCTAAATATTATATAATGATATTATTATTAAAGTCAGTGTGCTTCAATATTATCAAGTTACTATTACACTGTTATCATATTTCAGCCAACAGAATGTTCGCATTCGCTTACTGAATAAGAGTTTGATAAAAATGAACTAATCACTGGTAATGATAGCCCAAAATCGTTTATTATCAAAGATATAACTATTGATAACCATATAATAAGTAATACGATACAGTATTAAAAGACATTTTTTACGGCTTGAAGAGAAGGGATCATTATGTTTTACAGACATTTTACTTATCTGTCTATATCATACACTTATCATGTATTTATTTTAATACACATTATTGTTCGAAATTTTCCTAAATCATTTCTACACACATTTTAAGAGAATTTCCTCACCGTGGGACTAATAAAGATTTTTCAATTTGAATTTTGAATTTGAATTTGCATCGCGTCTATTTCGAGATTACCTGAGAGTTATTCACCAAAGAACGCTTTTCATTTAGTTGTAAATTTCAAAGTTGGATGCTCTATTATCTTTGACGATTCAACTACGAGATTATCAACAGGATGGTAATGTTACTCCTAAAATACCGCTTCCGCTAATTACTGTACTCTAATTAATAATTCATAAGAATACTTTTTTACACTGTAGGTAAAAAAACTAGTAAAAGTTCGACATGAAAGACCCCTTAGGATATTGTCGATGCAATTGTTGTTATTTTTGTGGTTATAGCTGTAATGGGAACAGCTACTACTGTTGTTGTAGCTGATTTTGCTGATGGCATTCGTTGCCATTATTGTTTTGTAGAAGCTTCTGTTGGTACTGTTATTGAAAGTGGCGATTGTTGGTGAGGTTATTTTTTGTTGTTGTTTATGTCGCTGTTTGGGGAGTAATATAAGGTTATCGCTTTTTTTTTAATTTGTTTCGGATGTGGGTGATTTGGTCGGTGTTATTTCCAATTACTTTTACGCTATATTGTGGCTACTGGTGGTACTGCTATATTGGTAGTGTTTTTATCGTCTGCAGTTATTATACCTTACCTTTGATTACGAAATACGCATAATATGCATAGAGCATAGTTTACATTAAATTAAACAAGAAAAGTAAATCATGAAACGGTATAACGAAAACCTCAGCAGATAAAACATCATTAAAAAAAAAGTAAAATTGAAAACCAGTTTGAGTGGGCGTAATTTTGCATTTGTTTTTGTTTGTTGTTTTTTAAGGCTAGCATTGTTAAAGCAAAACCAACTTGAAATGCAAAAAAAAGGCTTTTTCTATCTACTTTTTTTTGTTTTGGATAAGCAATTAGTGTTTGATATTTGAACGCGTTTAATAGACTTCAAAAGATAATCATTGGGGAGCATAATATTTGTCTATTTCCTTATAACCACTTTAACACGTTTATTAAAAAAAAATTAAAGACTCAGATAATTAGAACAATCAAAAGATGACAGCTTAAATAATCGCTGCTTAATATAGGCCTACTTTACTGATGTTTGTGCTTGAGTAAGATTTGTCTCGCTTGAAAAATAATTAATGCATTGTCTTTCACGTAAACAGGACGATATCAATTGTTCGGTAACGGTATAGCAAGGTACTTACTATAGTCAGCTGATGAAACGCCTTATTTCATTATAGTAATAATACGACATGCTATTGCATAAATAGACCAATGGATGTGCATATTTCATTGTAAACTATAAAGAAAATTAAGGCGTTTCATTAGCTGACGGTAGCATAGTGGCATTGACTTAGATGTTTGAGGGATGGTCATTCTAGATTCAAATAGTAAACGTTTTAAGTTCCATTATCATATTATTATTCTCCTTCTTCGCGGTTACTTTTTAAAGTGATATGCTTTGCACTACCATTAATCGCACATTAGTTTAATGCAGTCGTCTTCGGCGGTGGTTTGCTAATCCAAGTTTATCTTTCGTAAAGACTTGGTATCCAAAACGGTGATACAATCACAGTATCACAGCCCAATTTTCACCAGAACCATGTTAACCAGAGAAACAGTGCTTCTTAATGAAACAGGCTGGCCTTGAAACGCTTCAATGGGTTCGATTCCCGCCCGCTACCACGGTTGGTTTTTTTTCTTGGGCAAGAACATTTGCGTCGATTGCCTCACTGAACTCTGGTGAGATAGAGTACCTGGCCGTTAAGACAACAGCTGCCTTGTCCGAAAAAGCAATTGTGTAACACGTCTAACAGGCAAATGTCTCGTCAGTGTTAAATGCTGCTGTCGGCTGGGGGAGTAATCAAGAAGTATAGCGCCTTGAGACAGTGGTGATAAGTGCGCTATATAAGGACAATCTTTACTTCAAAACATTTCCATAATATGACCTTGTGCGTGGCATTCACTCATGTCACCATGTCTCCATATTCATCAACAAACTTGTTTGATATTAGTAAACAATGTAGTTTGTTGGTTTTTAAATTAAATGCACCATGAAACAAAATCATCGCATTATCCAAATTACAAATAAGACATTATAGGAGATTCGCTTGCATTGTAATTTGCGTTGCTCTAGTTGTTCACTTGATTTCTTCTTAAATTATTATTTTTTTGTTCAGCTATGTGCGGTCCTTTATTTAATTTGTGAAGTCAATTTCTAGTTCACCTAATGTCATAATTTAAAAAAATAATCATGAATTAATTATTTCAGGCTCTTTTCTACTCCAACTTTCATGTATTTTGAAATGCAAATCAAATCCCGAATAAACCAAATAATATAAAAAGCATAATATGTTGGATCAAGACTGGATCACGATTTGATCACGACTAGATCACGACTGGATCACAATAAAAAATCGTGTGATAAGCATGAAAACAGCATTGCACCACCGATGATAAACCTACGTTGCATGCAGTGTGTGTGTTTTTTTTTTGTACTTTACAAAATATTAAATATTATAGTGTCCAATAGTTCTTTTCTATTTTTCTTCTTTCAATTTTGCCAACTGACTTAATTGTTCTTGAGTATTACTGTTGACTGGGTAGGAATTTTTCAAATTTTGCCCGGATGGCGGCTTTTAGCAGCCTGCTCTTTGCGATTTAAAACCACCAAGGAATTTTTAACGTGCTTAGATGTAAATACGGGACCTCCAACTTTTCGTCCTATCTGATCAGAGTAGTTATCAGATCCTACCTACCCTAGTATGAGGGGTGTGAAAAACGAGAACAAATAGTTGCGTCCACTCGAATTCGAACCCGGGTCGTTAGATTCAGAAGCAGACATCATTACTAGTGTGCTACGGGGTTTGTTTTAGTCAATCTGCATTCATTGTCACGAATGAACTTTTAGCATAAAATGTGTTATTGTTTTATCTAAGCATTCTGTGTGTACAACTAAGTCAAAGTTTATAATAAGAAGACATGTTTATAGTAATCGGTGTCACTGTAATATTATCCAGGGCTGTTGTTGGTTTGTAGTCCATTAGGCTGATTGAATTATAAGTCCATGTATCACTATTAACATTATATTTTTAGTGTAAGCAATCATCAAGGAGTTTTCTTATTTGATGCTTATTTCTTAAAACATGGATTTTTTTGTTGTTGTTTAGTGAGCATTCTAGATCTACGTAGTGATCTCAACTTTGTTATGACTTACTATTACATTACCAGGCATTGTATGATATTAGATGGAATTATTTCGGTTTAAAAAAAATTATATTTACTTATCAATGCAGTTTCTATGAATGCATTAATATCCTAATGGAAGTACCAATATAAACTCAGTATCAACCTAATTTTCATATTTTGATTCGCCAATCTTGTTCTCAACCTTTTTTTTTTAATTTCCAACCTCTAATTCAGATACTCATTTTAAACTCAATTTAGTCTAGTACTCCTCCTCTGTGGAATGCATTACCATCGACAGTTAAAAGATTAATCATTACTGAATCATTCCAATATGCACTAAATCTAACCTCATTAATACGATCACATTAATTAGTACACATATTATTAACTAGCTGATTTACGCGTTCCAAAACGGAGACAATTAAATGGTAAACTTTCAAATATATGTGAAATATCAAATATATTTTATCCGGTTACACTACGACGAAAAACATTAAAATAAATATCCCGGATATTATATCCGCATGCAAAAATCTAGAGAGCATATAGGTGTAGAAATTAAAAAGATAAGATGTTTCTATTTTTCTAGTTAAAAAAAAAAGATAAACAAAAACCAGGATTTAAACTCGCGACTCCACCAATGGTACTGATGCCTGAGTGCCATAATCCACTGACTTACTCTGACACATGATGCTGTGCATAGTGTAAATAGAAATATGAGTTTAGTTTATTGGAGAGTGATTGATATTTATATCGATGTTAGAGAATCAGAGATAAAGCATCTATTATAATATTTAACACTATGATATAACTCATTTTTGGTAGCATTTCTAGATAAATTAATGTCTAGTTTAGATATCTAGATCTAAATACTCTCTTGTCTAGAACTATAAGTTATCTAGACTCGAAAAATAAGACAGTCGTGATGTGGATTCATATGTGAATAGTCTTGAAAAATGTATTTAAATAAATTTGTGCACCAGCTGGTGATAAAATAAGAAAGCCCACCAATATTATAACTCATTATATTTAAAGTGTGACGATAGTATTTTTGATGGTCTAAAAGTACGGTAAATAATGAGACTAGTTAACATTATGTTGGGGAAAAAATTAGAGTCACCAACACCTGCGAGAAAAAAAAGATTAGGGCCTAATATATCACCTGTTGTTTCTAACAAATGCATCAATTATCCATTAATGAACGTTTCTTCTTCGAATAAAAAACAACAATAATTGGATGAACAGAAACAAAAAAACCTAAGATGAAATCGATTTTTTTCAGGAAGACCTAACGCAGTCTAAACTCTAGTATGGGTCTGTTCTCTTAAGTATGCATACCCAGGTATCTATAGCTAAGTAAGAAATAGATCATGCTCTGATTACCGAAATATATCCAAACCAGGGGTATATGTATAGGCCTAATGGTCAAATCAAATGCAAACTATGTAATTTTATAAATGCGTAAAAATCGATACAATAATTGATAGAGAAGAAAACAAGTCACTAAAATGCATTAAAAAATGCAATGATGAGCAGAACAGAGAAAACAAATCGCTAATGTTTTTTTTTTAAAGCCCCTACCGGGATTTAAACATGGTACGTCTTTGAGGAAGCGACACCCTCACAGCTAAGCTAATCATTTTCATCCAATATAGGCGATCATTAACATTATCTTATTATAGCAAATTGGAATCGACCATAAACCTAGACTAACTTTCATTGTCAGTAGTTATAATAGATGTCTTTTTATATTATGAGCTGTCAATACAGGTAGATTATTGCAAAATATGTATCAATAAACTACCTTTGAGTCCTACCTTATGATTTTTATGTGGATTGGCTAGTTTTGGTACCAATTTAGAGTTGAGTTGGACATTGTTCGCAAACTAAATATACCGTTTTGGCAATGTTTTAAAAAAGGATAACCTAACAAATCGAAACAAATCTAATGTATTGGAAAATGGAAGAAATAAATATTGCAAATGCACAATTGCGCACATGTGCATTAATGACAGGTCAATTCAAAACAGCCGGCTACACCACATATTTTTTTTATGATGGATTTAAATGAACACCGCATTTATATCGGTCCAGTATCAACAGATGTGGCGAGTCCATCGCTCTTATTTATATAGATAAAGAGTTAATAAACACATAAAAGCCTCATTCTATGATGATTTTTTTTTCTGCTTTTTTTTTTTGCCTTCAATCTAGACGATGACATTCAATGACGACTACCTAAATGACGTCTCACAAAAGGGAGACAACTTTGAAAAATGTGAAAACGAGAACGGAGAGCTTCAAAATGAGTCCAATCTGTTGATTTCTTCTAATCATGCTCTTACAAATGGCGATGTGAAATTGGCAAAACCGATGGATGAGATCTCGGATGAGACATCTGTTGTTGACGTACAGTTTGAGATAGACGCCCACAAACCGCTTATTTACCGGATTTCCGAAAATCCACCCCTTCACTTAGCAATTGCATGTGCCTTTCAGGTAAGCGATGCTTTGGTTTTAAAATATCTATATAAAAATAAATATTTACACGCTCTAATAGATTTTTTGTTTAATTTACCCGAGGGCTCCTGATGGTGATTATTTTCGTAGGGGATGTGATTAACTCAGTTAGTAGGGCGTTGGACTTCTGTGGATGATACGACGATGTTCTCGAGTTCAAATCCATCACGAACTCTTTGCATGTATTTCCTTAGGGTAAGGTCATTGTTTTAGCTAAAACTCTTTTGGCAATATATAAAACTGAAAATCGATAAAACTAGACGCTTGCTATTAGCTATAATGATGATGGTGATATGATGATATGCGGTTCGCGACTCTTATGGAGTCGCTTTGCTACTGCCTGATAATCTAGCTATCTTCTTTGCCCGAATGGTCCATTCTTCCCGGTCTTGTGCCAATTGCCGAAGGTTGTCCATATCTTGGAGGCATGTCAGTTCGTGTCCACGGTTTGCGTAGTTGTGGTCTTTTTCTGTGGGTGTTCTTGATGCTCGGAGATCGTTGTTGAGCGTGACGGGGAGTGTTATCAGGGGTCTGCCTCTAAACCCAACGGCTGTTTTTGATTCTTTGAAGAATTTATTCATAGCCCATTGGATTGAGATATCGTGGTCTCGTCGCATTACATGACCAAACAGAAGCCATTTGGCTATTGTTATCCTATGATAGTATTAGCAATAATAGTGAAACTTTTGTTCCGGCTCAGATTTCCACCGGAAATAGGCTAGCAAGAGTAACTAATTTGGGGAAATTCCCGTTACTGTTCAACAAGTAACGCCTGCATTTGTATTTTATTCCAGCTAAATCCGTTAAGTGAGAAGATTATTTTAATTTTTCAATTGGAATTACAGGTTGAACTATTTCCAGTCTAGATATCCATGTAGAAATTTAATTTAACCAGTGAAATGCTCTGGATCGAATTAAAATTGAAAATATGCTACATTGTGGATTTTCAGCCACAATCACAATTTCTATCAAATAAGATTACAAATTCAGCATTCAACATTATTTATTAAATATATTGAGATAGTATTAACTTTACTTATATCGTCAGTACATAATACATTATAATATCACTTACATAATTTGCACTGTCATATGTTTTATTATTGAAATAACTGATTGGAATTAAGCCTTATGATTAACTTTTGATGTAGCTATTTGATTACCTCGGTACACAAATAAACTCTTACAATTATACAACCACCATTACGATAATATAATGTGAGTTCCTATACAGGGTCTTTATAAAAGGCCCTTTCTTTTGTCTTCTTCCCTATGTCTCTCTGTCTTCTTTCTTCTTTCATTTTTACCAACTGACTCAATTGTGCTTGAGTATTACTGTTGACTGGGTAGGACTTTTCAAATTTTGTCCGAATAGTGGCTTTTAGCAGCCTGCTCTTTGCGATTTAAAACAACCAAGGGATTGTTAACGTCCTTAGATGTAAACATGAGTCCTAGTTTTTTCGTCCGTATCCGAGCAGACTAGATGTCATATTCTACCTAACCTAGGATCAGAGGTGTGAAAAACGCAGAACAATTAGTTGCGTTCACCCGGATTTGAACCCGGGTCGTTAGATTCAGAGGCATATTTCATTACCACTGTACTACTGAGCCCCTAACTAGCATGTAAATAATATTATTATCTTCTTTTTGTTTGTGCTAAAGAATAAAGTTTTCCGAAACATCCATTTCTGTGTCTGTCTTTTTATGCAGTAGCTAACTCGTATAATTTTTAAACACTTATTTATTTATGTGTATGCATACTTCTGATACGTTTGTGCTCATACTGTTCCATTTTAGTGTGATAATTCAATTCTATGCCGGCAAAAATCCATTGATGGATTCATATATAATTTAATCTTTTTATACATAAAAATATTGTATATTTTTCTTTTCATATTTAAATAATAGTATTTTTGTACTCTTATGACAGTAGTATATTTTTATGTTTAAACCGAGCCAGATGGAAATTTTTCGGACATATATTGAGACGGAGTCGAGAAATCCCTGCAAATAAAGCAAAGACATACTATTTTACCACCAATACCAAAAGAACAAAAGGCAGACCTACAACAACGCTCCCAATTACACTGAATAATGACCTAAAAGCTGCAAAACCATATCATCAAATTAACAACAAATATAGATTTATAATATATGAGGCAGCTGGCCCGCTGGCCCAGGATAAAAAAATGGTCACGTTTCGTCGCAAAGATAAGATAAGGAAAACAACTGAAGCTGCGAGTTCAGATGAACACTCCAGCGGAAGGCAATAGGTCAAGTCAAGTAAGTCAAACCGACGCTAAAGAAGAACTATTGCAGATAAAATTAAATGGTAGTAGAATCAATACTATTAATACTCTCATTTTTGAAGCAACACATCTCACCATTCCTGTCATTCAAATCCATCACCCATTACTCTTTCCATCCCCCGAAACCGCCCACCAGCAATCGCTGCTCAGTCTGTCTAGATGCCTAAGCATTGTGATTGTCATCAGTGAGATAGCGTGCTGTCAAGATGACACTGAGGTTAAGATTCAAATCCTGAGTGCTACCATGTTGATGATTGGAGTGGCTACCTTCTCAATGAGCACTTTCGGAGTGAGGTACATTTGAACATGAATTTGTCTGCGTTTAACCAAAGATTGTATGATGGTGCATATCTGGGACAGTTGACCAAAACTTGCGTGCTAGGTTCTACGATAGCGCCACCAAGCGGCATGCTAGCATCAGTTGTAATCAATTGTACTGTTTTATGTTAGATTTAACAATAATTAATCATTTTTGCATGGCGATGTTCTTATCTAGATCTGTTTTATTCGTTATTAAATCGGTTTAGGATGCCCGTAACGAAAACGTATCATGTGTAAACGTATTTGTAGATCTAGATCTAGATTTGTATATCATATTATAGAGCCTTCGTTGGGGTATATTATGAAACCACTTGGCTTTTATAGACTAGGCTGATGCGTGCTTGGAATGGGTGTGAAAATCTCTTGTAAGGCAATTATGAATATATGGATAAACAAAAACAGTCCATCGTTGATCTTATTCTCTTAGATCCATAAACTGGTACTCTTTTAACACCTAAGCATAGTGAGGAAGATGTGCAGTTTATTTCTGAAGGACACGACATCCCAATGTCACAGCAGCGCCATGACCAAGGTATGAACCCATGACTTTAGGAGTCCTTAACGATTGTGTCACTTATAATGAGTGTGTGACTAATCTAAAAAATCAATTAAAATTCAGTGGAATCTCGCTAATTGGGCCGCCTCGGTGAAATTG
>JAUEKR010429490.1:0-12371 GCA_031762895.1 Corambe burchi
AGTGTGTGTGTGTGTGTCCAGCATTCATTATTAAAAACATTGCTAGATTAGAATGTTAATAAATAATAATAATAATATCAATGCCATGAAAAAAGTAATCCGTCTACTAGGGAACAGCTGGGATATTGGCTATAATGGTGGCGCAGTAACAGTAATAAGGGCAGCTAACTCTTTCTTTGTTTATTTTCGGTATGTTTTAAAAGGTGTTTAGTTTCTATTTAATATGTCATATTATAAGGTATTTATTTGTAGCTTGTGATATGTGTAACTTACTGAATCTGTATACACGTTATGCCTTAAAAGGTGTTTCCTAGTAGCCTGCGATATGCGTGGCATAGATCATCTGCATATTGAAAGTTATGGTTTCAAAGGTGTTTATTAATATATCTACATAAAATTATGTTTCAAATTTTTTCTGGTAACTTGTGATATTTGTAAGGAACTGCATATTAAACATACAAACTATAGTCATTTTAGCATCCAAAGAATATATAATTATAGTCATTATAGCTCCATAACATATAATTCGCGAAACGTAAATGCATAGTTTATAGTACAGAACCAATACAATAATTTTGGGAGATTTTCTCAATAAAAATATGTAATCTAGAGCGAAAAATCTACATAGAGAATGATCGAGAATAATGAACACACATAAATAAAGCATATTTAGATAAATAAGCAGACATATTATCAATGTTTAATAATATCATTATACGGATAGAGAGATAGAGAGAAGAAGAGGACAATGAGATATAGAGAGAAAAGTGGACAGTGAAAGATAGAGAGAAAAAAAGGACAGAGAGAGAGGAGGGAGACGAAATGACAACGGAATAAAGAGAAAGAGATAAAGATGGAGAAAGAGAGATAGAGAGAGAGAAATGGACAAAAAGAGGGGGGAAAAGAAAGAAAAGAGAGAGGGAGAGAGAAAGAGAGAGAAAGTGACAGAGAGAGAGAAATAGTTGTATAATATTACTGTATATATACTTGGATGGTATATTTACTTAACCTAATGAATACTCACTTTTTAAGATATAGAAATAGATAGATAGATAGAGAGAGGGAGAGAGATAGAGAGATAGAGAGAAAGAGAGATAGAGAGAGAAAGAGAGATACAGAGATAGAGAGGGAGAAGATTCACGTGATATTACTTGACCTAATTTAGTAAAGGCGATAATTGTATTCATTTTAAATTCATTAAAGTATTTGAAGAGTTTCAATGTCTTTTACTGTCAGGAGTGGGGTACTTTTATTTTTATTAATTCAGTCACTGATCATCTTGTGTAAACACTCGCTAACATTTAAATGATTAATTCTCTACAGAGAATACCAACTGATGTTCGATCACATCATTATAATGTTACATATTAATTTATTTTTTAATGGACTGGGAAATTTGATGAGATTGCTCTTCGTAACGCTTTATCATTTTTCTAAATCATATTTCCTCTTGAAAACAACGCTCATATTTTCAGAATTAAACGAAACGGAACAATGCAAAGCAAAATCAAATAAAACATAATTTATTTTTAATTAAAATTAGTCTATTTAGAATTAAAGCGGAGCATCCAATGTTACGATTCATTGCGGTGTGAGATGTATGCAGTCATATTTCGACGGTGTTACAGATTTTCTTTTGTGTCTATTAATTGCAATTAAGTCACGATGCATAAGAATGTTTTATAACTAACACGCGAATAATTGATTCATATTTTACATTATCCAGCACACTATAGCCTTCTGCTTACCTGCTAACCCAACAACATTCTCGACGCTCAAATTCATTGATATTGGGATACGAATATATAAAATAAATTTACTAACTGAGTAGTTTGCAGATCAAACGATTGCAAAAATACGGTACAATTATGCATAATAACGGAAAAGAGTATATTATACGCTACCAATCTCAGGGTCGAGTAAAACCCGTAACACAATAAATTATGTCTTTGAATGAGCTAAATACAAACTTATTCGCTAAAGGGCATGTTGATTGTGGAATCCATTTTGTACCAGTAATCGCTAATCTGTGGTATAATAACATTCGCTCATCATCAGAATCTTGACTTAACTCCCATGAAGCCTCTGAAATTGGTACCCTCAAGAATCAGGAAACGCAGCAATTAGGTAACAAGTCTAAGGTCAAGGCCATAGCGGCGGCAGATACCTTTTCAGATTTTTTTTCTCTCCTGAAAACCTGCAGCAGTAGAGCTTATGACATGACACAGTGAAAGGTAAACAAAAATATGTATAGGTAGACAAATGAAAACAGTGCCAGTGAAAGTTATAGTAACCTATTTTTCGATGAGATGAAGGGTCTACTTTGCATACAAAAGCAAAAAAGAATATTCTGATTTCCTGCGATTGTTATTCTGCGCAGCTGCGGCCGGTCGGTTCCGTTGCTCACTATAGCTCGATTTGCCAGCAGCAGCGGAAATAATCTATGTGGATCTACTTAACTATGACCCTAACCTTACACTACAAAGTGGCTTAAATGTAAGCTTATCCATCTTAGCAATTGTGAATCCTGGTTAATAGAGACGACTTCCAATTCTCAAAGGAATCCCAATAATCGAGGGTCTACTGTAATAATAATAATGCAGTTAGCGTACCAAACTAAATGGTCAGTAATATTCCAAAGCCCCCATAGGTCCATTGGGTCAGTTATGACGTTTGGCCCCATAGACTGGACTTCATGAATGACCTGCCAACCGAGCGCCACCTGGCGGCAATGAAATTAATAATATGATGGTTCAGTGGTCTCGTGGGTACTATAGGTCGGTCTTCAATTATACTACATAAATAAAACTAAATGGGATGTTTTGGTGATGAATTAGGGAAACTGAAAGGCTTAGTTTACAGAGTTGCTATTCTTTCGCGGCAAGACAATTCGGTGCTATCGGTTGTGGGTTCCAATCCCTTTTTGGTCATGATTTTCTTTTCTCTATTTTCTCCTTTTCTCTAGCTTCTTCATTGTCTATAATAATGTGGTTACCTTAAACCTTCTCTTTCTGTTATCGCGATGTAACATCACTCTCTATTCATTGCACTTCTTAATCAAGTACAAATTAATTACAACTTATTATGGGGCTTTTCCTATTTTTCGCTGTTATTGTAAAGCCTTATCTAACCAACTAACAAAAAGGATGTTTCTTTTTAACATATATTTCTCCCTAAGTAAATGTAGTGCGCTGTATAATCATGCTCTTGTTATGCATACACTTAATATGTATAGTGATACATGTAAGTTTATGACTTGTGTGTGCAATTATATTGATATATGTTTGTTGTGATCATCTTATTATTAGTAGAATCATAGTATTATACTTAATAATATTACATAATATTCTGATTATAAGATAAACAGCTAGTAGATATAGGAGGGTAGATATTTCAGTTGTTCGTCATTGGTTAAATACATTGTATTGAACACATATTCCATTCTGAACACACACAAAAATTACAACTTACTCTCCTCCAAAATAAACAAGGCAAACCCCAAGCCAACCAACCTACAACAGTAACAAGCACATATTTCATACAAGGAAAACTGTTCTGTAATCGTGTTACAATGAATCACTTCACTATCTTATACTATAAAATAGTTACCAACATTTTTCATCAACTGTTACCATTCAGAGCCTGTAATTTGTAGGGATAGCTGTAAAGTATAAGTAATTTATTTTACCTCTAAAGTAACATTGTTGATGTAAGTCTAAAACAATCTGCTGTAGACTAACCCAAATACATGTTCACTGTGTACCAAAAATATCCACCGTTCCCAGCAGATTCAATCAGCGCTCAAAAGTGTCCCCAACAGCTTGCTGTGGCTTATTCCCAAATGACCTTGAACCTGGGCCATACAAACACACGCCAAACACATATTATATCGGCAACTTGATTATTAAAAGGCGAAATAATAGTGGGCAATCCAAGGTAGAACAATATAGAGAAGCGAGAATAATAGGAAACAAATTAATAAAAGACGGAAATATAATGAAAGAAACACAGAAACGAAATGGGGAAATAATAATAAAAGACAGAAGAAAGAGCGGACAATTCTAGATTGAAATTATATAAGCGAAAAGAAGAGAAATAAGATCTTTATCAGGTTTGATGAAGAACTCACTAACACAAAGTCACTAAATCATCTAATAGAGATAATTCACCAAAAGTACAGAAGCGAGAAGAAGAAAAAAGTGAAGGTAATGTAAGACTATTTATTGAGGTGATATTGGACTCCCTTGCCAAAAGTCAACTATACAATATTATGGAATCGTCTTATAAATTGATGATTGAACTGCGCTGTTAGTTATCTTTGCATGACAATTTAAATGTTGCAGGTCTTCTGTTTGAGTCCTGTTCTAAACCATGATTTATGCTTCTCTGTTTTTTTTTAATCTGTGTCGATTCTGCATTGTTGATGCAGGGACTTTGTTTAATAGTTTCACTTTCAGCTTTTATGATTGATTAATACTTTTTTTTTACTTTTGTCTTCATCCACATGCTATCAACAACTTGATTGTTTGTTTGTAGACATTCCCACCACTAATTACTCCACCCAGCTGCTACACTTATTGTTTCTATCTCAACGGACTATTAAGCTAATACCGCTCTTTTTGGGTAGAGTTAATTAGTTTTACCAAGTGTGCCTGTGTGTGCCCGGTACGCACTGAAATCAAGTGGCGTATGCACGGATATCCGATTGGGTCGATGGACAAAAACAATTAATTGCAAGCTATTGATCTTACTGAGGTAAAGCAGATATGAAACGTTCACTCTACGCTAAGGGACTGTACACTTCCTATACTACCAGTGATGGTAAATGTCCAACGCTGAATGTCACCAGGAGGTAGAAGAGAGGTGGTTTATGAGGCGAATCATGAAAATATCATTTAAAGATGTCATGAAATATGCGACGTATTCAAGGTTCCCTGGTGAAATCCATCAGGAGTTATCTCTTTGTTTTTGTTTTTCTGACATATATAGAGGTCTATGGAGCAGATGGACTTGAAATACAACTTCATTGCTGTGGTAAAATCAACGTGGCGATGACAGCGAACTTAATTCGCAGACAAGATAAGCAAAACGGCCAACCACACAAATATTTTGGAACTTTACCATTTCTTCTGCCAGTCTTACTTTATATTGTCCATGGCATAAATTCACAAATTACGTTACTCACACTGTGATAAGAAAGTGGGGATAAGAAAGCATCACATACACGATGATAACATTTATCTACCTCAAATTGGAAATTTTGAAATCGTGCAAAAAAATAATGGCAAGCTGGGGTTGTTTCTATTGAACATGAGACAATTAGCATTAGCAGGTGTCCCCGTAGCGCAGTGGATAGCGCGCTGGACTTCTAATCCAGAGGTCGCGGGTTCGAATCCCGCCGGGGATGGGATTTTTTTACTTTTGTTTTGGATTATCAATATCTATTGGAAACTTGATGTGTCTTAATAATAGCATTGCTCCATAAATCGGCACCATGCTTACTGCATTATATTTGAATACTGATTCTCTATACAGGTCATTATACTGTAGTTTATATTCTACCAGCTAATCCGTGAAAAGAAAAACACTTAAAATACTTTGTTAAGAGTTATAGAAACAATTGATGCAAGGGGTATTAATAAATCATAATAAAAGACAACGAGGCAAAGAATTATCAAGGAAACCCTAGAATACACAATATAGAAGCGAAAGAAGAGGAGTAGCCTAGTGGATAGAGGAGCTATTTCTTCTTGTCAAGGCGATTCGGTGCCGAGTGTCATGGGTTCGAAACCCGTTCTAACTATTTTTTTCATTAGTTCTCTCCTCTTCTTTCGCTTCTATATTGTCTATTCTGGCGTTTCCTTAATAATTCATTGTCTTTTATTATGATTTGTTAATTAAGAGTTGTCAAAATATGATTGAGTACTGCAATGAATTGTCATACCTCCATAAATGGCAGGTATACGCTAATTATGTGTCACATTATTACGTATTGTTATGACAATCAAAATAGCATCATCATCATTATGTATTATCATAGATTTATTGTTTGATGGCTATCGTGGTATATTGGACCAAGTGGACAATGCTGGCATGCCCATATTGTTTGGATGGCTCTGTGATATTAAAAAAATGTTACTAATATTCATCCCCGAATGGAAATTTGTCCTTTGGTTTTTTTTTCAGCGCGGCCAACGTAAGCAATTATTGTAAATAACCTTGCGCAAGGGTTAACCACAATGCCTCCACCGAGGTAAGGTATAGTGGTAAGGTATTCCGTGAACGAAAAGTTTCGTGTTCAAATCTACTTAGCAGAGGCACAAAATTAAATCCTTGTAGAAGGTGTTTACTCATATTTTCTCTCCTTACTCAGGTGCAATGAGAAATCGGTCATAGGCAAAGATGGAAATTGTCATAATGTTAGAATGGCGCATCTTTCAACAAGTCTTCTGTTTGCTTCACAAGGAGTTGAGATGATATTGGAATGAAATGGCCTGTTGGTGATCCCTTAGTAAAGCGCTCTGAGCAATTACATGACAAGCGGAAAGGCCAATATTAACGAGTAACTTAACTGTTTTATGTAATTTTACATTACTGACAGAACAGGTGTCCCCGTAGCGCAGTGGATAGCGCGCTGGACTTCTAATCCAGAGGTCGCGGGTTCGAATCCCGCGGCGATGTTTGTTTTTGTTGGATTTCTTTTTCTTCGTTCAATTTACTGTTACTAGTTAAAATATAGATAGAAACGTCTATTTTTTTTTCACAAGCTAGAATCCACGCGTAAGTAATCAATGATACAGGATGATAATGAAGACGCCATCATACCTCAATATAAAGTTTTGGTTATCTTACCACAAAGTATAGTACTTATGTTGTAACGACACTTTTCACTGCTAGAGGATACGGTGACACTTACCCTTTTACCTGACCGGTCGCCCTACTACTTCCGGTGTAGTCTAGACAAAATAAACACTCTTCTCTTCAACTTAAACCCTCTAGATAAGTCTTATCCTAGTCCTGTAATAGTTAAGTCTTTACCATCTCTGGTGTTTTCATTTTATATGCTTAATAAATTTGCATTATTAATTTAATCTAAGCTCCTGTCAATTGGTATTTATTATTCATAGTTTTATTACATTTCTTTCGCGGTAGACTAAATCAGTAAACTAAATTGTACACCTATACTACAAAGTGTATTTAGTCCCTAGTAAAGAGATAGTCCCAGGTAAATGGAAATATTTTCGTATCTCTCCAAGAGGTCCCGATTAAAGAGGTTCTACTGTTTTACTGTGAAGTTACTTTATAAGTACATTGTGTGAGTGCTGTAGATGTCACATCTATTCAGCCGTAATTGTACCATAAAGGTCTGCTAATACTGCTTCTCTTCCACGAAATATATTGTTGTTTTTTTCTATTTATTGTCTCTTACTCTTTCCTTTCTATAATATTGTCTACTGGAGTTTACTTAATAAATTCTATCGCCAACAAGTAATTCAGCAAAGTAGAATATCACTAGCAGCATTGATAAACAAACCAAATGCTAGATTGATTGAAAATTTATAATGAATTTATTAGGAAAATCAATAGAAACCCCCTTTATCACATTACCATAATATGCATTCTCATTTCCCCTTTCTTACTCACGCACGTAAAATAGATAAACAATTAAGAACAAGATTGCGTTTATAGACTAGTACTCAATGTTATTGTATGCCGTGACATTATCTTTATATTATAAAACAAACTGTTTGTCGAACGCATTTATTTCCTGGAGCATCTTCACAGAGATTAGAAGTTGTATAATGAATGATATCATTTCATGATTCATATGTCGTGAAGGAATATCAGTGTGATACGACATTTACTCACGAAATGGATTAATGCCTCGTAGAGTAAATATTATTGGTACGAAAATAAAGTAAATTAATGAATATGTTTGATTTGTTTCAATAATAATAATTGCATTTTAATTGCTAATTAAGCTGTAACAAAAGTGTTTTACTAGTGATCTCAATTTTGATTCATTTTTGTATTATATAGAAATGCATACAATCTATTATTTTTGAAATGGTGGGAGAAAAAAATGTCTCTAATGTGATAGCGAAAGTGGATGAATAATACTCAGCTGCTGAACAATTATCATATCATAATGTATTATGGCTATGATCAGGAGTTGTATGCGTATCTGTTTATATGCTCAACATTTGAAGGCTTTAACACGGATATTATTTAATCATAATCGTCATTGTTGTTCAGACGATAGCCAGTGTAACTATTTATTCAATTATCTAGTAAATCTAGTGTTCAAATCCAACTAATTACCATCACCTACAACCTATCATGCAATAAAACTCAGCCATCCAGCGGGTAGCATCGAATGAACGTTCTGAATAATTTTGTAACAGAAACTATGCTCCCGCTGGATTTGTACTTTAAAACAATAGCGTATCGCATTTCTTTAGTTAAATTAAAGGTAAATAAGAAATAAAAGTAGAAAGAGAGATAAAGAAAGGGAGAAAGAATATATAATATGTGTGAGAGAGAAACAGCGAGAAATTGAGATAGATAGATAGGAGTTAGATAAAGAGAGCGAGTGAGATGGAAAGATATAGAGAGATAGAGAAAGAGAGAGAGGGAGAGAAAGAAGGAGGGATAGAGAGATAGAGAAAGAGAAAGAGGGAGAGAGATGGATAGATAGAGAGAGGGAATGAGAGATAGAGAAAAAGAGAACAAGAATGTGAGAGATAGAGAGTGAAAGAGATAGAGAGCGAGAGGGAGAGAAAGAAGGAGAGATAGAGAGAGAGAAAGAGAAAGAGAGATAGAGAGCAATAGTGAGACACAGAGTGAGATAAGGAGTGTGATGAGACAGAAATAACCAAAGGAAGCTAAAGAGCCATTATGTGTGCACTTCATGAATAAATGGTTTGATCCGATTGTAGACATTCTTGTGTCTCACTAATCTCCCTTTGTTGAGTAACTGGCACTGCAATGGATTTGATGATAATGATGAGATTGGCGATGATGGTACGGTGATGATGGTAATGGTGATGATAGGGATGAAACTGGTGATGATGATAATGGTGATGATGTGATGATGATTGTGAGGGTGGTAATACTGATGATAATGACGATAATAATGGTTATGATCGCAATGATGATGATGGTAGTGATGATGACTACAGTGATGATGATGATGGTGATGATGATAGCAATGATGATGGATGGTGATGATAATAATGACGAAGATGATATGATGAAGGTGAGTTGTAATATTTATTATGAATATGATGATGCATATTATGGTAATAAACATCATGAATTAGAAAATTTAAATGAATGATTTAGCGATGATGAGGACAATAATAGTAAAATGATAGTAATGATTATAGCAACGATGTTAATCAGGTGAATAATGTTGATGATATTGATAATGATAGTAATAATGATATGGATGATGATAGCATTGATGATAGTGATCATGATTCTACATATGATAAAACCAAAGATTATGATGATTAAAGGGATAGTGATTATTAAACTGATATTTATATTATTACATATCATAATGAGGATGACTGTCATACCGATCATACAAAAGTACAGTGTTAAGGTACGAACATAGTTGGGCAGATTCGCTTAGCTAATTTCCGCTGCTGGTAAATCAAACCTATTGTGAGCAACAAAACCGGCCACAGTCGCGCAGATTATCATCGGCAGGAAATCAGGATCTGCTTTTCTCCTTTTTTTTTCATGTAAAGGAAACCCTTCATCTGATCTAACAATAGCTTAGTATAACTTCCACCGGCATTGTCATCAATTGTCTACCTGTACATACTTTGTTTACCTTTCACTGTGCCATCCTATAAACTCTATATAATGCTGCAAGTTTTCAGGATAAATCTAAAAAAAGTACGATTGTGAATCATTTGAGGCCTACGTAATATCATATTCTGATGAAAACAACGGTGAGAGAGTCGTCAATAATGATGGTAATTAATAGTAATTTGAGAAGTTATGGCCAAAGTGATGATGGAAAATGTCCAAGTTTTTTTTTTTTTTTCATTTTTTGTATTGTAACGCTTTAGGATAGATAAACCTTTCCAAGAGTAACAAAAACGAAAGCGGCCTTAGTGAAGCCTAGTAAGATAACGATGTTGTTCTTTTATTTATTCATTTTTTATCTCCTCGTAGACCTTTGTTCAGCGCCTTTGAGCATGTAAATGGATATTGGCGCTATATTAATCCATTATTCTATCATTCTAGTGTAAATGAACCAGTAACTTGTGATTTTACTGCACAGTCTCATGAATTTTTTTTTGTCTTTTCGAGCATGGATGAGAAGAAAAGAATACATGCCATTGAGACTGAAAAACAACTTAACCATCATGAATTTTATCACTTAAGACCATATCACAGTCGATAACTTCATTGGGAGTTATCACCATTAATTAGTGATAGCTTCCAATGAATTTATCGACTTTGGTATGGTCATAAGTGATAAAATGCATGATGGTTAAGTTGTTTCTCAGTCTCAATGGCATGTATTCTTTTCTTCTCATCTTTGTCCGGGAAGGTCTTAGAAGTCATTGCACTTACGATTTTTAACGGGAACATGAAGGCTTCCCATACCCAGCGTTCAGAACCTTGTCATCCCCTTAGCTCGTGGGGATACCAATAAGAGCCAAATGCTCAGGTGGTGCTGATCGATAACAACATCTTCCTAGCAAGTTACTGTAAACTTGAAAAGCTCCAGCGTCACTATGGGCAAACACCTAATTGTGATGTAAATAATATAAGGATTTTAGCGACGTCAATTTTTGTGGCGGTTTTTGTATACCATCCTGAATGTGATAATGATCTAAGCTTGTATAATAAAGCGTATTGCTTAACATTATCTATATGGCTAACGAAAAACAGCCATTGATATAATGTTGCATAAGTAAGTACTTATTTCCTATTGATTGAAGTAGGTGGGTTCAATGTTCTATTAGTATGAAATGTGACTATAGATTCAACAGAAGAAAAAAAAAATGCTAAAAACACGACATGACTAGATACATGGTATGTATAATAAAGTAAAGTTTGTTCTTATATAGCGCATTTATCACGAAAGGCTCAAGGCGCTTTTCATCTCATTTAACACCCCCAGCCTTCAGCCAACATTTAACACTGACAAGACATTCACCTGTTACGCGTGTTACAATTGTTTTTCGGACATGACTGCTGTCTTAACGGCCAGGTACTCTATTTCAGCAGAGTTCAATGAGGCATTTGAGGGCAAATTTTCTTGTCTAAGGAAAAACAGATGTAGCGGGCGGGAATCGAATCTGTGATCATTGCCCTAGCAACCACAGCAGTTCAAAGCCTCTACCAACTGAGCTAACCTCTTTCAATTCGCCCGTTGAATTAACTATTATACTTGATTTTAACTGATGTATTTGTATGTCTGCTCTATTTATTTTGTCTGTAGAAGTATAACTACTACTGTCAGAACGCTATAACACTGTACCTTTGAAGCAGCTCTTTTCTTTGGGATAGAATGAAATAAGCGAACATGTGGGGTCTTTCAAGTACTTTGAGCATTCCAACAATTAACTCTATCAATATAAATATGCTAGTGTAGTATTATTAGTGTCATGAGAGGATATAATGGATTCATCCAAGAGATAGTGGCCTAGTGGATAGAGGAGTTCTTTCTTCTTCGCAAAGCGATTCTGTGTCGAGGGTAGTGGAATCGAGTCCCGTACTTTCGGTGATTTAAAAAAAAATTGTCTCCTCTTCTTTCGCTTCTATATTGCCTATTATGGTGTTTCCTTAATAATTCTTTGTCTCTGATTATGATTTAGTAGTGGTCAATGATTGAAAGGAGGTAATTTGTGTAAGAAAATGTACAAGTTTGTGAAGAATGAATGTGTTTATTATTATTTTCTTGTCGTCAATTCAACAAAATGACTAAGAGACCTATGTTTAAGAATTACTCCTAAAATATTATGCTGCTTGGTAAGAAAGAGAATAATTTATTGCTTGAAGGAGAGAGAAAATATCAGAATGCTTAAGAGAGAGAGAGAAAGAGAGAGAGAGAAAGGGAGAGAGAGAGAAAGAGAGAGAGAAAGGGAGAGAGAGAAAGAGAGAGAGAGAGAGAGAAAAAAAGAGAGAGAGAGACAGAGAGAGAGAGAAAGAGAGAGAGAGAACTAGCGTACATAGGAAAATAAATGAGATTAATGGAATGAAGTTACTAGGGGTGGAGAGAAGTAAAAAAAAGATGGAGTGCTTGATGAATGATAAAAAGAAGGGAAAAAGAAGCGATATAGCAATAAACCAAATTAGTGTCTTGTATCATTCCCCACATCGATCAAAGATAAGATTGTATG
>JAUEKR010429712.1:1303-12369 GCA_031762895.1 Corambe burchi
ATATGACCATGACTAAAACATTTACCACATTCACTACACTCAAATGGTTTTTCTCCTGTATGTGTTCTCATATGTTTCCTGAGAGCATCTTTATGTTTAAAACATTTACCACATTCACTACACTTAAATGGCTTTTCTCCTGTGTGAGTTCTCATGTGTTTTTGGAGAACAATATCTAGACTAAAACATTTACCACATTCACTACACTTGAATGGCTTTTCTCGTGTATGAAGTCTCATGTGTTTTTTGAGATAATTATTCTGACTAAAATATTTACCACATTCACTACACCTGAAAGACTTCTCTTCTGAGTGAGTTTTCAGGTGACTTTGGAAGTTATTCCTTAGTGCAAAACATTTACCACATTCATTACACTTGAATGGCTTCTCTCCAGTGTGAGTTCTCATGTGGTTATGGAGAATATGACCATGACTAAAACATTTACCACATTCACTACACTCAAATGGTTTTTCTCCTGTATGTGTTCTCATATGTTTTCGGAGAACATCTTTTTGTTTAAAACATTTACCACATTCACTACATTTGAATGGTTTTTCACCAGAGTGAGTTCGCATGTGTCTCCGGAGATCACCATTTTGACTAAAACATTTACCACATTCACTACACTTGAAGGGCTTCTCTCCTGTGTGAGTGCTCATGTGACTTTGAAATCTACCACTATTACCAAAGCATTCACCACATTCAATACATTTGAAGGGCTTTATGTGAGTTTTCATGTGACTTTGGAGTCTATCATTACGACCAAAACGTTTATCACATTCAATACACTTGAAAGGTTTCTCTCCTGTGTGAGATTTCATGTGACTTTTGAACTTATTCTTTAGGTCAAAACATTCGCCACATTCAATACATTTGAATGGCTTATATCCTGAGTGAGTTCTCATGTGTTTTTGAAGCCCACCATTTTGAGTAAAACATTTACCACATTCACTACACTTAAATGGTTTCTCCAATATATGAGTTCTTATGTGGTTTCGGAGGACACCACTTTGACTAAAACATTTACCACATTCATTACATTTGAATGGCTTTTCTCCTGTATGAGTTTTCATGTGTTTTTGGAAATCACCATTTTCACTACAATATTTACCATATTCATTACATTTGAATGGCTTTCCTCCTGTATGAGTTCTTATGCTTATTTGGATGACACCGCTTTCAAATTTTTTCCCTACTGCGTGCCATCTCAGGTGTTTGAGCAATGAACGATTATCAAAAAAACATTTATCACACTTACTACACTCGAATGACTTCTCTTTCCCGTGAGTACTCATATGCTTTTGAAGGCTATGAATATGACTAAAACATTTACCACATTCACTACATTTGAGTAGCTTATTTCCTGTGTGGAGAATTCTCATGTGGAGTTGGAGGGCACCATTTCCACTAAAGCATTTACCACATTCACTACACTCGAATTGTTTCTCTGTGACTGTGGCGTGCCAACTCAGGTGTTCGAGCAAGGAACGATTATCAAGAAAACATTTATCACATTCACTACACTTGAATGACTTCTCTTTTCTGTGAGTACTCATATGTTTTAGAAGGCTATGAATATCACTAAAATATTTACCACATTCACTACACTCGATTGGCTTCACTTCCTTAGGAGTGTTGATATGTTTTTTAAGGCTATCGATTTGACTAAAACATTTACCTAGCTTATTTCCTGTGTGAAGAATTCTCATGTGGAGTTGGAGGGCACCATTTCCACTAAAGCATTTACCACATTCATTACACTTGAATGAATTCTCTTCAGTGTGAGTTCTCGTGTGGATATGGAGAGTATTATTGCATCTGAAACATTTGCCACATTCACAAGATTCAAATGACTTTTCTCCTGTATGAGTTCTCAAGTGGGTTTGGAGGTAACTATTTTGACTAAAACATGCACCACAATCACCACATTTAAAAGGCTTCTCTTCTTTGTGAGTTCTCATGTGTGCTTGGAGATGATCATCGTGACTAAAACATCTACCACATTCACTACATTTGAATGGTTTCTCTCCTATGTGAGTTCTCATATAATGTTGAAAGTGATTTTCCTCATCTGTGGATGAACATTTAAAACTAATGGATAAAAAAAAATGCAACATAAAATAACAAACATATGGTCAATTATATATCCACTATATTCCTCCCTGAGGGGAAATTGGTGTTTTGTTTTTTCACCATAAACCGTATGTTGCAAGAGTCCAATGTTGCCAACTAAAGTAAGTAGAGTAAATAAACTTGCACAAGGGTTAACCACAATTCCTTCGGCAAGAATCAAACTCGGTACCCTTAGACCCATAGTCTGACGCCTTAACCATTAGGCAACCGAGACAATAATGCATAATGCTTACATATCTAGATACAGATGAGTTCACTTGTAGCAAACTGGTTTGTAGTGATTTTCAGATGTAGCAATTCTTTTTCAAGGAATGGTACCTTATAACAATACAAAATACAACAGTTGTAACAAACATCAGATGTAGAGATCCTGTTTCATAGAATGACTTGAAATATATAAATTTAGTTGTATGTTACCAAACTATTTTAAAATTTCGAAAAGTATATGACATAAACAGTGACAAACGGGTGCATAATCATAATATATGCATAGATAGTGTTTGATTTTCAATTAAACTTCATTTTATCACAATATAATTATATAACTAAAAAAACATAGCGGAAAACCATTATAAACCTCTCTCCCACTGAATTCTCTACCCGTTAAAGGAATTTCATAAAAATTATTTCTTTCATATAGCTAGATATGTGAGGAGAATGGTCAGGAGAATTTGTCCCTGACAAATGAATTATCACCATTTTTTACATTCGCCTATAAGCAAACCGACTAGGAATAAATCATTCTAGTAGTATGTCACCAAATTATGTTGAAATATTGAACGGCATTCAACATATTCAGGGACAAAGGTTCAAATAACTGAGATATTTAGCGTTAGCGTTTAATCATCATTTAAACCTAATTTTCTCACAATATAATTAAGCCAATCCAAAATCATTGTGAAAAGGTAAAATGAACCTCTCTCCCCTTCCCTTCTGTACATATTTTGAGGGTCGGATAAAACCTGTGCATTCATACAGCTAGATATGTGAAAAAAAGAATTAGAGGTGTTTGCCCTGAAATAAGGGTCACCATCACAGTCATCAAATCATAAAATGTCACCATTTTGACATTTTTGTTTTGTTCTAAATATATGTTGCGGCGTTGTGTCCATGGGTGAGACACTCTACATATTCCACAGACCAATCAGGTGTTAAAAGGAGTATCAGTCACTAAGACTGGAGAAGTAACCAATGATGGCTTGCACCTATCAAACCAAGGACAAATATAAGCCTGATGGACATTTTGGTCTAAGAAAAGTTTTCTTTTCAGCTAATTTTAAAGAGAATATAATCACAAACTTGACACAAATAAAAAGAAGACTTGAAGAGTAACACCTACCTTGTCTAGTAGTCAGTGATTCCTGGGAGCACCCATCTCCCCATCTGATGTTCCCACTATTGCTTGACTTGGATTTCACTGCCTCCATCACCAACTGAAAATCACAAAATCAACAGCACTACGATAAACCCAACATCCTAGTTAAATGGACCTAACAAGATACCTTTTATATGTCATATCTTTATAAAGTTCTTGCGGGCCCTACACATCAATACAAAATATCACTGCTGTGGCAACATTTTTTCATAAAACCGATGCAGTTTATTATATAATCATCATTCACAGATATTTCATATCATTTGATAGTATCAATTTAAGATGACATGTTATTTAAAGTGTGTTAAAGTAGTTAATTAGTTAAATTAGAAGGTAGTTACAAAAAAAGTGGATGAGAAGAACCAGCACTCGAACAAAAATATGGATTCTTAGAAACTAACGCCTCCTACAACAGAGCGTGATAACGAAAGCAGGAGTTATGCCACGTTAATGTAAACAAACTGAGGAACGCTCGTTGAAGCGTGAAAGCGCATCTTATTATCATGGATAACTTCAATGATAAAAATCCCAAATACAATTGGAAAAGAGGGGGATAGTCTAGCTGTGTGATAAATTAATTGCACCAATTCTAGGAAACGCCAATAACACATTCGTTTTATAGGTTTCCAAGAAAGGATTCCGAAAGATAATGCATGTTAAGTTAACAGTTAATATTTGCTAAATTTCTTATTTCTTCTTTTCTCTTAACTGTAAATAACTTCATTTTCTAGATCTTATATTTATTTTGTAGGTATAATATATATGTACACCTCTTTATAATTATCATTTATTGTCAATAGTCTAAAGGTATTATATCCTTATTATAGCATGCATATATAGATATGTGTCTATTTTTCTTAAACAGTAAAAAATCAGCCCTATCTAGTCCTAATTATAACCTCTATTACAATATTGTTCTAGTCTAGCCGCATCGTCGTTAGTATCATCAATATTAATATATCAATATTAGAATACACCACACGCTAAGACAAAATAATATTAATTATGCTAATACTTCAAAGAGAGTCAACAGAAAATTATTGAAGCTCAAGCATTTATAAATATGATAATATTGTCATTACCATAACACTTAATGTATATATGTCAGTTATATTTATTTTATTAAATATGGCCTCAATAAATAAATGAAAAATGTGTAGGCATACAGCTAATGACCTTGACTTCGCAAAACCATTCATTGACAATTGATAATTACTAGTCTAAAATATAATTCAGCAAGTCAATATAGTATTTCGTTTGTATTTGTTCCCACAATACAATGACTCATGACCAGTCTTCTACTTATTGTCCAACTGAGTATGTAACAGAAGATACTTTTATAACGTTAAATTTGCAAACTATAACTAGCTATAACTATACTACGACCAAGCGCATCAACAATGATGATTAAAAAATAGTGTATTTCGATAAATAATCTGTAAAATTTACGTTAATAACATTGTGTTGATATTAGCTTTGTGATAATAGTAAAAATATATCCCAAAATAAACGTGTTTACGAGCAATGATCGACGATTTATTACTCTGATTACTATTGAAGTCAACGCAAGTGTCCCTAGCAACCATTTCATTTCCACACTCTAGCGCAGGTGGCGCTTTTCTAAGCATTGAACACTTTTTGTACTAATAGCAATGAAGAGCTGCTGGTACTTTTCATCCACTTTTTTTGGTACTTATTTGACAGGTTTTGGTCAAAGAAATTGGTCGCATAATTTCCTGATTTTATTTCCATAAAACCGCGATGCCAGGTTTGATTATTTGACAGAGTTTTGCCAATTTGAAGATGCTTAATTCTACATTTCTGGAAGAGCCAATTTTTGAGAAATTCGCTGTTAAAGTTTACCAAACTATACCATCAAAATCACACATAAAAGCATTTAAATATAACAAAAATGGTAGAAAAGGATAGTTGAGAAGCTTAACCTTGATATGTTATTGAATAATGAATACTATAATAATGGTAAACGGCAAAAAAAAAATTCTTTCAAAAGCACAACCCAATCCACAAGATCAGCTAATATCAATATCTTAATTTGACAGTCCTGATTTTGTGCATTGACCCATGGTGACCAGTTATACATACAGATTGGCATCAATGCAATAAACAAATGTTGAATCAACAAATACATTTATATTCATTTTTTAAGTATCCTCTTGGGTCATGAAACCATGTACAGTTGACTTCATCTGTAGCAAACTTCAGATTGTAAAAATCCATTTTCTAGTTCTCCAGCAATATTGTTTAAAAAAAAAACAATGGCAAAGATAAGTTAAGCTACCAAAAGTCATTGTATTCCTAAATGACGTGACAATGAGAACGTCATAAAGATGGCACTTACCTTGAGTTGGTATGTATCATTCAATGAGACATATTCCGTAGAGCCACGGAGCTCATCATTCCAACAAGCAAGCCAGGTCACTGTGTTGTCATGTCGCACTTCTTTCCATGCATGGCCCTTTGGCGGTTCAGGAGTTTTGGAATCCCTGCAGGTTGAAAGTAAAAACAAAAAAAATCTACATTTAAATTGCAGCAGAGTGGTTAGCTCAGCTGGTAAAGGCACCAGACTCCTGTGGCTCCTACAGCGATCTTCCCTAGTTTGATTCCCACAAGCTACTGCACTTTCTTCCTTGGAAAAGAAAATTTGCACTAATTGACTCACTGAACTCTGATAAAAGAGAGTACCTGGACGTTTAGACAGCTGTCTTTACTGAAAAAAAAAAACAATGGTAACGCGCATTTAACTGGCGAATGTCTTGTCAGTGTTAAATGCTTGTTGTTGGCTGGATAGTAAACAAGATGTAAAGCGCCTTGGTAATAATTGTGCTATATAAATACAATTTTTTTTTATTATTGCTCATGTATCACCAGTCTCAAGGCACTTTCATATTGCTTATTCCTACAAAGCATTCCAGTACCTTCTCAACTCCTTGGAGTATACAGAAGAGCCTCCTTTTAGCCCATACTTCTACCATTCTGACAGTTTTTAAACTCTATCTGTAGCTTTGTATTTATTGTTTCCAAATGGGGTGAGGAAACACAAGTAAAGAGATTTTCCTAGGTGGATTCCAAACAATCCCTTGGTTACTTGTTGACCGCCTCACCGCTAGACCATAGAGTCACACAATCAACTAATAAGTTATGAATTAACATCATGCCTAATTGTGCAAAGAATACTGATAGTCTAGCTGGAATTGATAACTTCATGAAAATATGTAAAAATAGAGAAAATCAAGTCTAGAGAGAGAAAAAGAGAGATAATGGACTGAGGTCATAATAAAATGCCTCCCAAAATTGATGCTTACAATAAACCAATAATAAAACAACAACGAACAACAACCATAAACCGAACCTGCTGCAATTGATGATGACATGTTCAGGTAACACTCTGGCCTTGACCATGCCTAGTGTAGAATGATCATCACTGTCACAAACCAAACCGGGTGGTTCAATCTTAAAGTTTTCAATGGCTTCCTTTTGATAATCAATGACACAGAATCCATACTTCTTTATTAGCTCTTCGTCTTTCTCCTTTAAAAAAAGGAAAGGAAACAAAAATAATTATATTCATATACAACGCACGAATCACTGAAGTATCAAGCCATTTTATACCATCTTGTTTAATCCCTAAAAGAAGAGAAAATAAAAAGGTAAAAATGTAGTAGAAGTTCTCTTCTTTCTTGGCAAGTCGATATGATTTTGATACTGCTGTTCTTAGTCCCATTCTAAACATGATTTTTGTTTTCTCCTCTTTTTTCACATTTATCATGTCTTTACTGGGATATAAATTTTTTTTAATCTATCATGATTTATTAATACCCCTTGACTCATCCTATTATGCATATCATTACTTTTCAAACTTTAACAACATCCACACCATATAATTTCAAAAACAGCATTATGACTAACAATCAAACACCAAAACAGTAATCCCACAAACCCAATATTCTTGATCATATCCTCTAGTGTCAAAGTTTTCCGACTGTTGTTTGAGGTAGGTCCCAACTTCGTTAAAGTTGCATTTCTTTAAATCAGTTATCTTTGACTTTTCCTCATCACTCATCACCTACAGAAAAAGTAAAAGCATGTCAATAAAGTTAAGGAGGCAGCCCTGAACATGCTCTGTATCTGTAATGATTAGTTCAGTTCATGAACCTCATAATGGCTATTCCATCAACGCCGACAAGCAGACTGCAATACATGTACATCCAAAGAGTTGATGATGTCTGCATTGAGTCCATCGCCTTCAGAAATTGTCTGGGTAGTAAAATGAGATTTTATCTGCAATTTCTATGGTCGCATATGCCTGTATTGAATGCATGACTGCGGTTTGAACGTAGTCTTGAATCAGATAGTTTCAGCATATAATACATTTGGATAGCAGCAGAACCTAATATTGTTCTAAATAACATATTAAGCCACAATATCAGTCAAATAGCATCAACAAAGTCAATGATACCGGTACCAATTAAAAGCTTGATAGAGAAAAGAGGTTGGTTAGGAATCACATGATAAATAGATTTATAATATGTATACACTGTATCTTATTCTTAAACAGACAATGCAAAACATTTCATATCATATTAAAAGGTTTTATCAAAATACAAAGATAAAAATAAATTCAGAATAGAAAATGCAAAAGATAGAAAATATGGTAAAAATAATTATTGGTAATATTTCAATTGGATGGCAATACAAGTACCTATTTTTATTTTTACATCGTAGTCCTACAAGTGAAATTATGTGCATCTGTTATGAACTGACGAACCTTTTTCCATTCCTCCATAAAATTTTTATTGAAAACAGCGTTCAAGATGCATTCATGGTCAAGCAGACGACTATAGAAAGTAGCAACTTCTTCTGCGGCTAAATTGAGCTGCATAGGCTTACCTGAATATGAAACAAAAGAGAAAAATTAAGACTTGACTAGACAATGCCTTTAATTCAACAAAGAATCAGCTAAAGCTAAGTCCTGTTAACTTCACATGAAGCAAACTCCATTTAGGACATAGGGATATCTTTTTCATGGAACAGCCTCAACACAACAATACAGTGATGTTTCATGTTTAACGACAATGTAAAAAACGAGATCTTGGTAACACACTTTCAAATCCCCTTTTTTTTTTCCATTATGATTGTCTACATGAGAAAAACTAACAGCGGCAATGTAAGATCCAAAGACCAGGTATAGCGTAGACTCACAAACACATCCATACGCACTCATGATATTGCATCACAATCACATAAACATGTTCCATACATAATTTGTACCTAGATCTAGACTTGACTAGTACCTACATACTGCGTGACTGTGTGTGTGAGAGTTGTTTGGGGAAGGTGGGGTGTGGGGGCACGTGACCTCTCCTTATTGATTACAGAGGTGCCAACTAGCTCTAAAAAAAAATCCTGAAAATTTTTGGAGCATATTGATATCCGTGTTAGCGGGGATAAGCAGACTTAACACCGTCTTAAATAAAAACATTATCCAACGCATCTATCTATTGCTACTTCTGTGACGAGTAGGATAAATGTAAAGATTACCAGTACCTACCCTTAATTCAAATTGAGAGAGAACAATAAAAACAGTCAGTCAATGAGTTAATATAATAAAGCTAATACAAAAGCATAAATGCGTTGTTACACACTAAAAGTAATAGCGTATAGTGTGTAGTGACTGTAGATAGATTTCAAATGCGTATCCTCGCAATTTTCTCGTATTTTCAATTCTTTAAAAACATTCAATGGATAATACATTCCAGCTGTAGCATAGTACACTATAAAACTATTAATAATAGTATTATACTTAATCAAGAATGCATGCGTGCGTATGCTTCAGTCAAACAATCGATTATAATTCATAATGCGCGGGTTAAAGTTTTAAATAAAACTCACTACACATTACCCGGTACGCTACGCTACTTCCCGGTATTGAAATGCAGTACCGGTTATAATAGTGTAGGCCTTATTTATCCTCACGATCTTCGTAAACGAGACCTGAGATGATTGGCAGGTAATAGTAATAGTAATAGCGAAACGAAATATCGCATCCGGAACTTGCATGTAATCCACAATACTAGACGTCTAGTTTTAAAAAAATCCAGACAGAGATTTTCCGGCCTTTTTTTTAACCTATGAAATCCGGATTTTTTTCTCCCCGACACACACCCGCTGTCTCACAAAATCCGGACAATTGCAGAAATCCGGATTTCCGGATTTATCCGGAAATTTGGCACCTCTGTGATTAACAAGCGTGTGAAACATGACGCTCGATCACTTGCGGCATCGATTAACCAAGCTTCATGCAAATCTATATCAAATTTTGCATTAAGAATTCTCAGACTCAAAAACAAAAGAGATTTAACTATTAAAATAAACGTTTTTGAAGAAAAAAAGGGAAAAAAAACAAAATTTATACTACATCTCAAACTAAGTGTAATTGATATAATGAGATTGTTTCCTTGGACATCGGAAATAGCGAGAGCTCAGATATAACAAGAATTTTTTGCCTTGAACGGAAGTTATATTTGGGTTCCACTTTACTATATATACGACTGGTGTGATCTTTGTAAGTAATAGTAGAAGGGATCTTTTCTCTCCCACCCCCCCCATGACATCCTAGTTAGCAACCAACTATATTGTGATATGGAGTCAATTAGATTTTAATATGTGATGTACTTCATCGCATAAAATACTGTATTTCCAACCTAATATTGTGATGCAGTTTATTTTTCACAAAATAATACAATCATTGACAATATAATAAATTTTATTATCTATGCCCATCACTGCAGCATTAATAATTCAACAGCTTAAGACCAAAATGATATAGATTCAAAGCATTACCAACTTGCATGCATCATTGTAAAAATAAAAACAACCTCTACATACATTCACCTAACTCAAGATGTAAAAAAGAGTACCAGTTGATGAAGCAACAAGAATAAACTTGCCATGAGCTAATGGACAACTCATGGGCATTTTTAGTCCTCTGTACATCTACATCGTAGAAAATGGGAATAAGCACTCGTCTCACAGACTCTCAAGGTCTAATAATACCTGATTTGATTTACTAACAAAACAGAAGCATTTTCACCAATAATGTGAGAGAAATCCATTTCGGATTTGTACTGACCATCGTAATAAAAGTTGACGTGGTTGGGCAACGGTTGATAGGAAGGCGCAAACAGAGGACCATTGTGTTCCAAGAATGTCCACTTGACTAGTTCACCACTTTCACTTTCTTGACATCTGAACAAAGAGAGTAGGATTAAGACAAAATTAATGACAACAGACTAGGACTTTCTATGATTATGTTGGTTAAAATGATGATGGCAAAAGACTAGGATTTCAAACATGACCTATCCACAATTCAAAACTGTTTAATCTTCTCTAAATTTATCATGCATTAATTTGACGCCAACTGGATAATACTGTGGAATCCACTTTTAACAAGTGTATAAATCTCCTTCTTCTTTCAATAAGCCAACTGACTCAACTAGTTGAGTATTACTGTTGGCGCGCATGTTCAAGTTATTTATTT
>JAUEKR010430044.1:0-12363 GCA_031762895.1 Corambe burchi
CAAGATCGCGTTATTTCCGAGCACCTTTGTATTTACTTACTTAATTAAAAAAAAAATTCTTTTAGACACGTTTTCCTTGAATCCAGCGGTTATATCTTATAAAGTACTAATCAATCTGCAATTTTGAATTCAACTTAATCAGAACTGAAATCTTCTTTACAAACAACTCAATTCATTGCCGTTACAGAGCCTCAAAACGTTAACCTATCACACTCTGAATTTACTACACCTCGAGTCATAGTCATAGTAATGCCACTAACCACCGCGTGGCTTAAAAATTGAGGATTTGAGCCTCAATCCATTTGTACCAAAAGATGATGCATTCAGTTTCAATGCGTGGGAGCCAGGAGAGGAATCTTGCATTTAAAATGGGTCGTTGGGGCTATCTTACTCGCAACCTCAGACATTGACCTAATTGTATTTTTTATCAAGGTTTTATTGAATTGTGCCGGTCAGTCAGGTGTCAGGTGTCAGGTATGAGTATGAGGTATTGGCATTTCATCTCTTTTATTTTAACTTTAACTTGAGTACAGATTAAATAGGAATTTGCGACAACCGTTGTTTTTTGTATTGATGTCTAGGGGCCATTCCATGAAAAAAGAATAACTACATCAGAATGTCACATCGCTACAAGCTAAGCAAGCAGACAGCATAATAAATGAAGAATCTCAGAATAACGATATAATTCTTTGTTCCAGGCCATGTAGTTATCAAGACTCTCCAATATAATTATAGTATAGTCCTAAACATGATTCCCCTGCTTGATCCTTCTTAAATCATAAAATTAGTTGGGGTTGTCAAGAGATATACCATGGATGTTTCTTGAGTAAAGATTTATGCACTGCTTGTTATTGTTATATAAAAAAGTGCCATACTCTGGTATTTCATGAAAAAAAAAAAGCCTTATAATTTCAGCGCAATTTCCCGATGACGACAGCATTAAAGAAAAATTTTTCTCTGCACTGCAGTCACAATTTTTTTTTCATTATAATTATACAGTTGAATTCACTTCTAACAAATATATGGCTCTGTGGCCTAGTGATAAGGTACTCAGCTCATGATTGAGAGATTGCACATATGAATCAGCGAAATAGCGGTGTTAAGTTAAATCCTTGGGAAAGGTCTTTTTAACACATTTCCTCACTCCACTCAGATGTAATGAGTATTTGGCCATAGGCAGAGATGGATATTGTCTGAATGCTAGAACAACGCACATTACAGGCGGCTCTTCTGTATGCTCCAGGAGTAGTTGAGATGGTATAGGAATGAATAGGCCTATCGGAGACCCCTTTGAGCAGTTGAAATAAGTGGGACAACGCTGTATAAACTATCACTTTATTATGTTAAATTTACGTAGTAATCCTTTTTTTCATCGAACAGCCCCTATACAACATTGAAGTGAACGTTGGAAATAATGATCCTTTTTCTTGTTTCCCAATGACATTGCTACAAGTGTAGCTGACTGTACATCATTTCATTAGAAATCAAAAGCCTCCTCAAAACATTATAACTATAACTTTGTGATCCCCAGTTTTTGTTTGCTTTGTTTTTGCTTTGTATACATCGTTATCCCAGAGGGGCATTTTGTCTTTTTTTCCTGCAGTAAACCAAGTGTCACTATTCTTCAGCGGCGCCAACTTAAGCAATATGTGCAAATAACCTTGCTCAATGATTAACCATGATGTCTCGGACGGGAATTAAACCACTAACCTTATGATCCTCAGCTGAAGCCCTAACCGCTCGGCCACCATGACATAAGATCAGTATTGCTTTATGGGGAGGTTCCACAATAAAAAAAGGAAAAACACAACACATATTTTTTTTAAATGTCAACTTTTTATTTTTACATTTATCCAGGAATATTGTAATAAAATAAAACATAGCACTTTGTCTTCAAAGCAAAACATGCTCTAAAAATTACACTTTTGTTGATATGATAATGATGACGATGGAATAGATGATAAAATGTGTGGGAAATGATTTCTTTTTAAATTTAACAGATGGCAACGCAACAAAAGTGATGCAATAATGGATCCAACAAGGATATTTCCATCAAATAAAACATCAAATTACAAGCAAAATAAAAAATAAAAGCAAAGGAGCACCACTAACACTTAGCTCTCCACTCTCCATCAACCCCCAAAATGAAAAACTAAAATGACAGGAAATAAACAAGAAGTAATAATTATGAAAATAATCCATGGATTATATATAAAAAAACAACTTACAAACAAAAACAATTAAAGACACAAATACATCGAAACATTTAACAAAGTGGTTTGATATAAAGGGTATCAGGTTGCTAACAGAAATAAGATAGAAAAATAATTATTTTTATCATTACTAGACAAGGAATGGTATAAAAAATAAACATATAAACAAGCACTAACCTAGCCAACAACAACAACAATGATAACGATGATGATGATGATGAGGAAGAGTAATGAAGCAGTGCTGAATTTGATGTCAGAAGAGATTATATGGAAAGCATCAGATGAGACGATTGATAATGAAAGTGTCTGACGATGACTTAACACCTTTCAACTTTCAGGCAGTGGTAATGACAATGATTTCACTCTCAACGATGACATCATGACAGCGTTACATCCTTCATGTGGCGTTTTAACTGCTTCATCATCCCAAACAACCGTACCCTTTTCTGACCTGTTTCATTGAAATGAACAAAAGAAATAAAAAAATATATTACAAGTTCATAAAAATAAAAGCATAACAATTCTCAATTATAGACAAATCGAATTAATCATAGAAACCATAATAGACATAAAACAAAAACAAAAATTTAAGGAAGTAGCAAAGTACTCATATAGTGCATCTACCATTCATCTCTCAAGTCTTTTTAACATTGCAATAATTTACTATCTAAACTTGAATAAGAAGATATATTTCCTATTAATATCAATATAAGTAAATATTAAACTGTTGAGATATGACGGAAATGTTCTTTCACTACAGTAAATTTTCTTGACCTAAAAGATTACTTAAAAAAAAATTATTGCTGCCCATAAGGGCAAGTACAATAGAAATCCAAATGAAGAAAAAAAAAAGGATGTAAAACTACTAATTATAAACATCTAAAGGAGAACATTGCCTCATAAAGTAAATAATTAGATTTCTTCAATCATCACAGGAGATAATTTTCGCTATAGACATTAATAATCAAAATAATATAATTCATAAAATAAATAAAGAATGAAGTGAAAAACTAAATAGATCACAAAGCTCAGTGCTCAAATAAACACCACCCACCAACTAACAAACACAAAAATTAACAAAAAGGCAAAATAAAAGCAACAAATGACCAAATGAACCTACCAAACACTCGTTCCATTTCCTCATCACACAACATGAACTGTTTGTTTTCAGGATCCTGAGAAGAAACAACCGCAAATATTAAGTATACTTCCATTTATATAATATTGCTAAGAGAAATAAATATGTGATACAATTTAACTGATAGCAAACTTGGATCCGATCATCATACCAAACAAAAAAGACAGAGGAATAAAAAGAGAGTGGGAGAGAGTGAGAGAGATGGAGAGAGAGAGTGAGGGAGAGAGAGAGAGTGAGAGGGAGAGAGAGAGAGTAAGGGAGAGACAGACAGACAGACAGAGATAGAAAGAGAAAGAGAGAGATAGAGTGAGAGATAGAGAGATAAAAAGAAAGAAATGGAAGATAGAGAGTGAGAGATAAAGTGTGAGAGAGGGAATGAGAGACCCTAGTTTTATTGGTATGCAACTAAGATTATTATTAAGAAGCCAAGCAGAATTAATATCCCCAAGGTGCTTGTCGCTTGAAAAATCTATAAGTTGAAGTAAGTAGTGACAAAATAAGGCTATCTCTCTAATGTGTACTGATATAAGTAAAGGGCTGCTGTAGCATAATAGTATCATCACATCTCTATCTGAAGCCAACCAAATCCTGCAGGACGCAAGTATTTGTTCCAATTTTACAAAACAGACAACGATGCAACAAATACTTGATAATAATTCACAAAATTGTCTGGTCCCTAAACGAGATCGCCACAATGATTTATACCATCTTATATTTAGGATTAATAAAAAATACACAGCCATCATAGGGCACAATTGTAATAAAAATGTATTTGCACAGAGAAGAGAAATATCAGATGCAACGCAATTCTTCTGCAAAAATCAGATTCCAAGACTCCAAAGCTTAAAAATCTTACTAATTACAGTCAACAATGCTAGTAACGATGTCACTGTGAGGGTAAGAAAAAGAATTGCTACATCCAAAGTTCGCTACAGTCGTCATATTTTGTATTGATGCACAGTGATCATTAAATGAAAAAAGGGTTGCATTGTATAGTGTAATCATAAGCATATTGTATAAAAGTAAAAAGTCATCCAATTATGCTGGAGAAGCTGAATAACACAAGGTAAGTGGATTTCCCCTATTGATAATATAAAACATTGCTTACCTGAAGATTCCTCGCCTTCACTATAGACCACAAAGTCTTCACAACTTCTGGCCTTGGCATCTGATTGGATCATCAATGTGATCAGAAGGAAAGAAAAAAAGAAACATAAACATAAGTTGTGTAAGCAAGATAATCACTTAACTAATCAATAAAATAATCAAGATTGCACACAGTCGAGAAATTTGTTCGAAAATCGCCCTAATTATCAATTTGCCGGCTTTCCACAGCCTTCAAGAGTATGATTGAACATATCTTTGAACTAATTAACTGCTGAGGTTATTGTGACAATCTGCTAGATCTTCCGATTGATGAGGTTTCGGCTGTAATAAGATCTTAACGATAATAATAAATTACATTATAATTCATAACGAAAGCAAGCCTTCTACTACTTGAAGAAACGACAAATGAAATTAAGATGACATTCAATAAGCCATAAATAAAAGCACCAAAAAAAAAAAAAAATGTGCATGAACTTTCAAGCTATGGTGTGAAAGAAGAAGGAAAATGCATAGATAAAGCACATTTAAAGCAAGAAGGGAAAAATACACAGAAACAACCCATCTTAGATAAAGGAAATTATTTTACATAATCAATACAAATACAGTGCCACATACTTCATTCATACGTCTAATTCTCAACATGTTATTACGCAGGCAGGTAATCATTAAGGTATGGTTCAATGGCATGACAACAATGAGTATTCATATTTTGAAAACATATTAACTCACATCTGTCACTGCGAGGCTACCTCACTAAATATGGATATTTTTTTAAAAAAGAACATTTGAACAAAAAATTACATTTAAACAGTTTAAAAACCATAACTTAAAAATAAGTAGTTTAAAAATGAATTAAAGCAAACCAATGCAACATACATTATATGCTTAAACTTATTTTAGAAAAATAATCAACAGGTTTGGCTAATGGCTAGTAGCTATTGAAAAAAGATTGGAAACGAGTGTAGTAATAATTATGCTTCGTCCTTCAATCAAGCGAAAATCAAATAAACTTAAAATCTTATAATATATACAGGCCTACAACAATATACACCTGCTTACACTTACTACGGCTGCATCATCTTCAAAATATTAAAGAATTATAGTCATACATGTCTTGATATTGAATAATGTTGATATATATTTAAACACGCAATATCATATTATACTTAAAATTATCACTTGATGGATAACTTAAAATGAATTACGCTACAAGTTGCTTTCCAAGGTTCTTGAAAAATAAGGAAAAATACAAATTAAAAGTAAAACACTCAACATAGAATTTAAAAGCAACCATTAAAAAAGTTAAATTAAAAAAAATAAATGGAAATTACCAGAAAACTTAATAGGCCCACAGTAAAAATATACCAAATGAACACTGCAAACTACAGTACAGTCACAATAAAGCATAATAACAATAGACACATTACAAACATGCCAAGTTCACACTTTTTGTACTTGCAACAAAGATGTTTGTACAGATTGTCGATCATTTTTCATGGAATTGTTACTGATGGAAAACATAACACATACTCTATTAAACAGTTGTAGTGATATGTTTTCTTGCCTCCAGATAATATCACTACAAGCGCTTTTAATTCTTAATCATGTTAAAAGCACATGATATTAGAATAGTGTTGGTCAATTAACTGGGCTTTCAATATCACAAAAAAAATACAATTTTGTTTTACCCTCCCCCTGAATACTGCTCAACATAACACGTTGCAAAATCAAATTCAAGCAAAGTAAAATAATTGAAAAATATAAATAAACAGTTAACAGACAATATCAATAGCAATGGTGTTGGTTGGTTAGAAAAAATAACTATTACATCCGAAGCTCACTACACTTGTTTAATTGTGTCCATTCAATTCTGCGATACATGATGGCTACATGGAGAGCAATTCAGTCTATGCTATGCACTCCTCTGGGATGAAATAGCGACTAAAAGAGTTTACTTTCAGCTACTATCATAAGCTTTTATTCAAAATTCTTTTTTCAAATAAAATATTAACAAAAGAAGTTTAATGGATTAAAATAAAATAAATAAGCAAAATAACATAGAAAACAATAGTAAAAAAATATGTTATGATGAGTGAAAAAAAACAGTAATACAACAACAAAACAAAATGAATTTGGTGAAGTAAAAAATATAGCATAAAATGACAATACTTGAATAGCTAAGAAAGCACAAGGAAAATAAATAAATAAAGGAACAAATAATAAAAACAAGGAAAAAAATGAATTAAAAAAAATAAATACATGATAAAGAAACAAAATATTAATCACATTATAAAAATGGATATGGCATTTATATCATGGGACATAAATTATTGCACAACCGGTAACATCCTTTAAAACTTATTCAAATCAAACTTATAATGGTGAGGTCAGATAAATATGTTAAAACCTAACACACATATATAACAATAAATACATCTTACATCATGTTTGAAGGATAAAAAGCGAGCAGCACAATTGAACTAATGACATATAAGTTTTTAGATTTATAAGCATGCATACTAAATCATTTAAGTCTATATAAGCCCCATCAAAAGTATAGAGGATAAAATTCAATACAGAACACTAAAGCTCATTTGTCACCAAACGAGAGCAAGACAATGTTAAACCAACCTCATTGGTGCCGACAATGGCAGCTAGTTCTTCAGACAGATGACACGGTCGACTGTAAACTGACGCTGATGGGCAAAGGATTTGGAAGTAAAAAAAAAAGAATAACAATGTTTCGCGACCATAGCAACAAACTAACACTGCAGTAGCAACAACAATAGCAATCAATTTATAAGTCATATAAATCATAAGAAATTTGTAAAGCATCGGAAAATTCATCAAAATCCTTTTTTTAATTCAAATTAACAGATATTGATTTATATTACAATGCTAGTTGTAGAATGCAGACTACAGACATTGTCATCATCAATCAATTCAGCTGAATATTATCATCCAAAAGATGTAAAACAGAATGCCTCCTGAATTCATATTTTTAGCAATTGCGAATAGGTTACTCAATGGAAAACCTATTAGATGCCTGCTTTTTACATCCAACTATTAGCGGTTAAAAAGGACATTAGTTCAGAAGTCGGGGATCTGCAAAGTAAGTAATCATGCCCAATATAGGCATAATTGTATAAATATATCTTCACCGTCACCCATAATCAAAATGCATATATTTTTATTTCTACTTACTCTTCTTATTATTTCATTACAATCATTTTAGGGTCTAAACACTATCAATGTAAGATGCAATTCATAATAATTTTATATAAACAATTAACACTATTCATCTGTTAATTGTAGTATTTACCTGATTCATTACATTACATATTATATCATCATGCCATGACATATATATTAAATGTTACAGTGTTTAGCTTTTTGCTTGCATTGTATTGCAATGGCTATTACATTTACCATTTATTATTGTGATCAACAGTATATCTTTATAAATCTTTGATAGTGACAGTAGTAGTGATGGTTGTAGTAGCCTTAATAGTAGGACAATAATAGTATAGTAGCGATAGAAATGTGATAAGTTGTTGCTGCCAAGTAAGTACCATTACAGCATGGGTACTAAGGAGTGGTAGTGATAGTATCATGTTTTTATAAATTTCATATCACTGATATTTCCATATATGCTCTTTTAATATCATGACCATTTTATATGACAGGGATTATTATAATACACTAGCAAGCCAATTCAGAACAGACTCTAAATAACCACTTCGAAAGATTTCATCTAAAGAATCTAGCCACATAATCCTTCACCTTTAGGCTATTCTAATTCCAAGCAGAGATGGATTAAGATGGAGAATAACCCACAAGAATAGGATAATGCTCTGATTTCAATAAATAAAACTATTCATCACCCTCCAATATATTATTCAAAGAAACATCGTAAAGTTTCAGGTTTGAATGAAAAGTGGCGAAAAATACTTTTGTAACAACAAATTCCAAGTTACCAATAATATATGCCATAAATATCCTACAAGCCTACAATTACTATGATGAAAATACTCAAATGAAAGAATAAAACACCACTGCTTACATTATAATGAAATTAAAATCTTATCAGTCACTTATTACATTAAAAACAAATACAGTGGAATCCACTTATAACAAGTCTTGAAATAACGAGAAGTTTGCTATAACAATAACATTATTTTAAAACCCTATTTTTACCTTCATAAGTAAAATATTGCTACAGTGCAAAATTATGTCATTACAGAATATTGCTGCTTCCATGGACAGCATATAAGCTAATACATTTTCTTTTTTTTTTAAGAGAGCGAACTCATACTTGATTGCCAACAATGAAGGCTATAGTGGAGGAGGTGGGAGGGTGGGTTTAGAATGAGCAGACATGTATAATGTATTGCCAGAGATGGGCTAGTCTATACTTAAACCATGTAATGCAGAAGATATTGTTATCTAATATGTGAAAGAGTTTTAAAAAAAAGAACACTAAACTCATAAATTAGGCCTACTTTATTAACTATTAGATCCCTAATAATGAAAATACTGATATAACTGTTATTTTTTACCAAACCCCCCACCCTCAATCCCCTTCTCTCTCTTTCTTTATAACTGAATTACACTAAGAAGTTGATTAATAGATTGACATAAACAAACGTATTACATCAAATTAATACCATACAACAATATACGATAATACTATACACTCAGCTCATTCAACAAGATAAAGATCATGCAAGCACAAGGACAATAATAATAATCATAGAGATGTTAAGACAACAAGAACTGACTACATAAAATATTTAAATTAGCATAATAATAAATTTAAAAAAAGCACTTAGAACAAAGCAGACCACAGTGATAGCTATAGAATTAGAAACAAAAACTGGCAATGAACTTTGCCGTCTATAAACTTCCATATTTTCTCAACCAATGACAATAGTAAGTTTCTTTGATAAACAGTACTTAAACCCTTCCTACTCATTGTCATAATTCTTTATCAGAACAATAACAATACTGTATTGCATGCACAAATGTTGTGATAATAATACATGACAGTGAAAACCTCACAAAATGACATATTTTAGAAAACGAAAACCTTTTGAAAATCAAAATTTTTCTGTGGTGCCAAAGTTTTATTTTCTATTTTACAAATCATTAGTAACGAACTCCCCCCTTCTCTTCTCGAATTATGACACCCACTGGATACCGAAATGATTTACAACATAAAAATAAATTGTATAGTCAATTAAAGGGGCTGTCAGAACAGAAATCAGTCATCATAGAAAGACTGGTGGTTGACGAAGAGCAGAAAATCCCATTATTAAATAAACCAACCATACCAAAAAGTAAAAAGCGGACAGTATGCAGAAATGGAGGTATAGCGAAAGATGACATTATTAGGTTTGACAAATATTATACAGAGGATTTCATTATATATATATATATCAACACCTACCGCTACAGTTAGAAATATGACTGACAAATGAATGATTTATTTATTATATATCAGATTGTTCCCAACACAGTAGAGTCCACTAAGTATGAATATTTAAGAGACCATCATTTTAAAAAAAAAAAATTTTCTATCTTAAGCAAAGTTTACCTTATATTCATTTTCATGTGGAATTGTTTATTTTCATATATACAGTAAAATTTCGCAAATAGAGACCCCCCCCTCATTCCTGTTACATGCTTCTTGATTAGAGAGGTTAAATATACCGATTTTATAGCAATTGGTTACTGAGGATTTTGCGCTATTTTGACGGGTTTCCTGATTACTCAGGGTCCTAATTACAGGTATGACTGTAAAGTAGAGAAAAAATGGGATCGGGCAAATAAATAGCTTTTCATCAACAAGCATTTAATGAAAGCTGACCTCATGGTACATTAAAGGATAACGTTACTTGTGTTAACAGTAGTCTTAAATGTTTATTTGACAAAATAGTTGATCACGATTAGTTAACATAATAATGTTAAAACACGTAGGTAGTAAATGAAGCAAGCAAACAAGTACACCTTTAGTTAGTTTAGGATGAATAAGATATATATATATATATATATATTAAAAAAATAAAACTAGTTTTTGGTAATTTATAGAGTGAATAGAATAGAGGAGTAAAGAGTTAAACTGCATCGAATTTGAAAAAAAAACAACCCCCAACAACTGAATTGAATATGTTAAAAATTAGATTTCATTTATAATATATCCTCATTTATGGTGATTCAAAATATTCAAGCATGGCATTGATTTATTGCTTATTAAATTAATTCCATCAAAGGTAATTTTTAGCTTAAACTTTGATGCATCAACCTTAATTTACCAAATACAACTCGTAATCAACAATTACAATATTTTGATGAATATCTAAATCCATGTCAATAGCAATTCTTTATAAAAAAGTAATTAAAAACACAAGTTATTTAAGAAATATCATCCTTAATCTATTCGAAATGATAACAGTGTTTTCAATTGCTATTACATAAGTTATTCACATAATTCATTTTGAAAAAAAAAATTAATTTCGTACGCATAGGAACTGTAGTAAGAAGCTAACATGCAGACATATACTACTATATAGAACTCTATCTTGGCGTTGAAATAATTATTTCGAACCCCCTTCCCCCACCTCCTTCCTTTCAATAAAAGAAAAATTATTACTGGTATTTACCAACAATAAAAAAGACTACCATGCAATTGGCCATTCAGGGCAATGGACAAACGAAACATTGTAGCCAAAAAGTGTGCTAGTAAGTTAATAATTGTAATTAACAGTCAGTGAAAGAGAATTTACTTTCTTGCGCCCCCCCCCCCCCCCCCCAATTTACTACACCACTTATATCACAAACAAGAATCTCCATAAATGTAAGAAAAATAGAGGTAACCAGGGGAAAATTAAGTGCAATAAGAGAAGAAAAATAAAATAAAGCTAAGTAATTAAAAAACTAAAAACACATTTTCAAGAAATCAACTTACGTTTTCTTTTTTTATCAGGGTCATGCTCTTTTTGTTTCTTCTTCATAGGCTAGAAAGCAAAATCCACAAAGATGGGGGAAAATGTAAAAATATATTTGCAACCATTGATTGAAATACTAAAAATGACAAATGACACTTATATATAAAAGAAGATATTGAGAACATGTCAACATTAAAACAAAAATTATACTTTTATACTTTAAAAAACAAATAACAGAATTCAAAAGAATCAAGTCACCATTGAGATAAAAAAAAAAAACAGGAAGAACATAAAAATATACAAATATGGTCTGAAATCTTATAAAACTAATATAATTCAACCGCTAATGAGAAATTAGTAAATTGCAGTCTTTCAACCAAACAATTAAAACAAATATTTTTCCTGCAAATTTCATTGTCTCTATATTTGCACTGAGAGTATTGAAAAATCTTGTGAATTCACTCACTTCTTTGAATATTAACATAACAGGGATAGTGAAATGTGAAAAAAAAAAAAAAAAGGAAAATAAATTGCGCCCAATAAACTCTCTTATTGACTTACAGCGGGTGCAGCTGCTCTTCTAGGTCTCCTCAATCCAGTCTCTTCCTCTTGGAGTTTTTTGGCAAGGTCTTCATCATCCATCTGCAAAAGAGAAAGGTCATACAAGAATAACATGATGCATTTTTATTTTCTATTATTTTCATTTGAGGAGCTAAGAAGACATACTGTACACATTGTTTTTATCCTACCACCATTGTGAGTACATAGTGAAGTAATTACACTACTGGAGAAACAAGAAGAAATATAAGTTAGTAGGTAGGATATATAGACTATAATAGTGAATAGTGTCTTTATAAGGGTAGTAGAGTCATTTTTTAATAAATATACAGCTAATAGTATAGAAGTCAATTCACTAATATTGGTATTGGTATCCATAATATTCAATACTATTTTATAG
>JAUEKR010430155.1:0-15702 GCA_031762895.1 Corambe burchi
ACAGAAAAAGAAAATGGAATAATTCATGAATATAGTGTCTTCGCTGAATAAAACGGACAAAGTAATTCATGAATATATTCTCCCCAGCAAAAAAAAAAAATGGACAGCTATGGCTGTGATTTTAAAGGCCACAGGTGACAGGTTGCTTTTGCGCTCTCGAGTATGGATAAAACATGGCAGAATAATCGCACGGATGGTGAACATAGTGACGTAGCAGCAACAGCAGTTCATGACCTTGCTGCTACATAGTCAATATGTCATCCTCATTTGAGGATTTTGTTGTTGCTAGACAGTAGTTAAAAAAGGTTGTTTTTTTTTTAACTGGACATGGGAAGGAGTTTAAGTATCGTCCACAACTTCCAGGTATGTGCTAGTGGCGGTAAGCTGTGCTTTGCATAGCTCCTACAGGATATACATCTTATTTCATTTTCTGGACTGTATAAGTTTTCCATTTCATTACAATCTGGATTTATAGTATTTATTCGTCCTTCTGGACTGTTTAAACCTTATTCTTCCTGGTTTATACCAGTACAAAGTGTGTTTATTGTTGTTCAAGTTGACCAACCACCTTCTTCTTTGATTGATTTCATGCCGCCATTCTTATTGTAAGGTCTATTTTGTAATTCAATTTTACATTAGTACACACCGAAGATGTAAAATTAGTATTGGTTATTTTTAAATAACACACTTTAAAAAAAAATTAATATTTATATATATATATTATCTCGATCTTAATAGTGTATATTCTAGAACTATTAGAGAGCTACCATGATAGCAATTGAGTTATGGAGAGCTCGGATAGGCTCATTTCATGGGAGTTGTAGAGTTAGGTGTGTTGTTGGCTCTCATATTTTTAACAGCAATCTGTTTACAACAGTTGCTACATCTGGGGCTGTTTTTGTGTTTGTGGTGATAGCATTATCACTAATGTTATCAGTAGATGTGGAGACGAACCCAGGACCTACCAACAAGACCCGACAAACCACCCTCAGATCTATCCCTACTCTGCCACTTGCTACACAATCGCCTTCTATATCTTCACCTAACGTTGACAACAGCAACAACGAAATTACCCTACACATCATATTCGCACCTCTAGATGGCCTTCATAATAAAATAAGTGTGCTGGATGTGAATGTCAATTAATTCATGAGACGTGTCGAGGAAATGGAATAACAGACCGGCGAGCTAGAAAAGAGAAATGCTGTGGTCGAGGGAGAAGTACACAAACTGTGAGGTATCGTGCACTCGCTAGCAACTGGACTGGATTGAGTCGCAGAGTAGAAGATCCAACCTGATTATCCACGGTGTGGCCGAGAAAGGAAAGAAGAAGTGGAATCAGAGTGAGGAAGCGTTCCATGATATTTGTGACAAGCTTGGACTAAGCGATTCCATCCGACTCGAGCGGGTACACCGACTTAACGCACGGACCTGACCCGGGAAGTCGAGGCCGATCACTGCCAAATTCGCCTTGTTTAAACAACGATGTTCGGTATTAGAAGCGGCCCCTATACTACGTGGATCACCTTTGTTCATCAATGAAGACTTCACTCATAACGTGCATGGGATCCATCCACAGCTGACTGAGGCTTGTAGGCCCATGAGAGACTCAGGTAACCGTGTAAAGTTTATATTCGACCTCGCCTACGTTGATGGTGTTCATCATCACTGGGATCCTGTCAACCAGCAGTGTGTTAACTCACACAGCACGCGTGGGCCAGGTCATGTCCAGTCATCTGCTCAACGTGGTCAACAGAGTGAACCGACATGGCAATCTATGTTATCATCACAGATGTCAACACGGTCTATAAGAGATTCACCAAGCTACACTCAATGAAGCGTCGGCCGGCCGTGCGTACCAACAAGCAATGTGTCTAGTGACAGCGCAGTGACAAATGAACATAAAAAGGTTGGCAAGAGTGATAGTAATATTAATATTGAACTGATTAATGCACGTCTTAGTGTTAATGATAGTAATGATGTATTGAGAAATTGTGCGGACAACTTCTTAAAAAATATTTTGATTTGGAATATACAGGGACTTAGAATAACTTTATAGAATTTGTAACAAGTCACGATATAATAACTTTTTCGAAAATTAACAATTTTTCAGATGCTTGCAGAAAATCATCTTTTGTTAGCTATACTGTATTTACTGCTTATAGAAAACAGGGTAAGGGTGGAGGGGTGGCTGTTTTGGTATGATATAAGATTAATGTTAAAATTAAAAGAGTGAATGAAGAAGCGGAGGAGTTGATATTTATTATAATTGATAAACATTTGTTAGCAATGGACACTGATATAATTACTTGTTTTCCATACATTGCTCATGAGAGTTCTAATATATATTGTAGCAGTTCTTTAAAAGGCATAGATAAGTTTGAATTTAATTATCACTCAATACGAGAAAAGTATGGTAATTTACCTTGGTTATTGGGTGGAGACTTTAATGCTACAATTAGCAATCAGCAAAAATTTTTGATAGATTGAACATGTAAGATTTTCTTCCTCAGTTTAATGATTTTGATTTTCTTAGTGATAATGAATTTTCTCAAAATGCTCCTCTAAGGTCAAGAAATTCTTTAGATATTGATATTAATATCTTTAGAGTTCAGCTTTTGAAATATTGTTAAATGTTTTACATGATTATCGTTAATGGGACTTTAACAGGAATATTACATGTGATGATAATGGAGGTAAAAGTGCTGTTGACTATGTCATTGTTCATTCTCAACTTTTCCATATAATAGAAAAAGATTTAGAAGTTCTGTTGCGATCAGAATCTGATCATTCTCCGTTGAAACTATCATTGAAAAAGCAGTATGCTAATGATTTAATAATTTTTGTTTCAATATGATAGACTTAGGTGGAGTGATTTGTATAGGGAAACATAAGCATGTAAATTTGAACAAAGTCAGCAGATAGGTGAAGAAATAGAAAGGTTAGGATTAGCTGCTGAAGAACGCAATGGTTATACAAAGATGAGAATGAAGGAAGAAATAGAAAAAGCAAGGCAAGAAAAGGAGAAAGAATTATAAAGACAAGAAAGGGAGAAGAAGTGGTATAGAGAGGAAAGACTCCAAGTCGAAAGAATGAAGCATGATCTCGAGATGGCTAGATTATCGTCTCTATCAATGAATGTAATCATGTCAAATCCGCAAGGTTCAAAGTTACCATTGTCACCACCGTTCGTAGACAATAGAGATCATTTAGACAGTTGGATGCACCACCTTGAGAGATTTGTGAAAATGAACCAATGGCCTAGTTCTTCATTGTTTACTTATGTGTCAGTCCCATTATCTTGAAGAACATTTTAAAGTTTTCTGTAGCCTCTTGGCAGACAATGACAATGATAACTACATCGTCAAAGATTTTTTGCAGGTAAAATACAATCTGACAAAAGATGGATACCGAAACAAATTCTGTAATTGCAACCCCAGAGGAGGGAGAGAACGCCTCAATGTTCATTATAACACTAGCATCCTATATGGAAAGATGGATAGATTTGGCTTAAGTGAACAGGAGATATTCTAGCTTGAGAGATTTAGTGATAAAAGAGCAATTTATGAGCGTTTGCCTGAGAGACCTAGCAACGCAATTGAGAGAAGAGATTGTGAACTCTTGAGGAGGTAGTTAAATACTCAGAAGCGTTTCTAAATGCTATTTATGGACAACTAAACACAGGATCACATACCGATAGAATGATCAACGTGAAGCTATTATACCCCAATGGACAAATGAGAGGACAGCTCAATGCTATATCTCACACAGCCCCAAAACTGTAAAGAAGAAATCAATAGCAGAAACAATCACCAGGAGAGTAGATCCACACCAAGATATGGTATGCCCAATAGAGTAGAAACTGTGAAAGTAACAAAAGGAATACCAGAGAGATCAATTCTTCCTAGTTAGTGGATTAGACAGTCGGATTAGTGTGATGGACAATCGCATAGGTGTATTGGACGATTGCATAAGTATGTTGGGCGATTGCATAGGTGTGTTGGATACGAATGTAAACAACTTTATGCGACGCCTCGACAAAATGGAACAACGGATCGGTGAGTTGGAAAAGCGGAATGCGGTGGTGGAGGAGGAAATGCACCAGCTTAGAAGTGCCGTGAACTCGCCAGAAACCCAACCGGGCCAAATCGAATCTCAAAGCAGACGATCCAACCTGATCATCCACGGTGTAGCCGAAAAAGAAAAGGAGACGTGGGATAAGTGTGAGGAGGCGATCCAAGAGATCATCAGAGATAAACTTGGTCTAACCGAGTTCATCGAGTTTGAGTACGTACACTGACTGAATGTGCGAGCCAAACCCGGCAAACCAAGACCGATCATCGCGAAGTTCTCGTCTTATAAGCACCGTTGCTCTGTACTACAAGCAGCATCAAAACTATGTGGGTCAGCGGTGTTTAAAACGAAGACTTCACTCGTGGTGAGACCAGACGGCATCTGACCAAGGCATGCAGTTCTATGCGGGACACAGATAGACGGGTCAAGCTTGTGCTTGACTGGGTGTACATAAATGGTGTGTGTCATCACTGGGACCCAATCCATTGACAGTGTGTGACGCCACACAGCACGCGTGAGTCGAAACGTGTCCAGTCAGCTACCGTTACTCAATATGAACAGCAGAGAGGATCGTCAACACCCATGTTATTGTCACAGCTATCAGCCCATTCAATGGAATCACCAAGCTACACACATTGACATGCCGGCCGGCCATGTGTACCAACAGCACAGTGACAAGTGAACTTAAAGACGTTTACAGAATTAATAGTAACATCAATAATGTATTAGTTAAGGATGTCATGTTAAGGTTGATAATAACGATGTGTTGAAAATTGTGAAAATTTAGACTACTTCATAGAAATTATTTTGATTTGGAATATTCAGGGACTTAGAACTAAAACGCTGGACGCTAACTTTATCGAATTTGTAACAAGTCACTATGTAATAGTTTTTTCAGAAATTAATCATTTTTCAGATGCTTGCATAAAAACTTTTGTTAGTTATACTGTATTTACTGCTTGTAGAAAACGGAGTAAAGATGGAGAGGTGGATGTTTTGGACACTGATATAATTGCTTGATTTCCTTACATTGCTCATGAGAGTTCTAATGTATACTGCAATAGTCCTATAAAAGGCATAAAAAAGTTGGAATATAATTATCACTTAATAACAGAAAAGTATGGTAATTTACCTTGGTTATTGGGTGGGTACTTTAATGCTAGAACTAGCAATCAGCAAGATCTTTTGGATAAAGTGAACATGTCAGATTTTCTTCCTCAGTTTAATGACTTTGATTTTCTCTTAGTCATAATGAATCTTCACAAAATGCTTCTCTAAGGTCAAAAAATTCTTCAGATATTGATACTAATATCTTTTGAATCCAGCTTTTGCAATTTTGTAAAATGTTTGACATGATTATTCTTAATGGGAGAACTAAAGGGGATTTAAAGGGAAAATTTACATGTGTTGCTAATGGAGGTAAAAGTGTTGTTGATTATGCCATTGTTCAATCTCAGCTGGTTCATTTTCGGTTAAAATTATCCTTGAAAAAGCAGAATGCTTATAATTTAGCAACTTTTACATTCCAGCCAAGTGATAATTTGCATCATTGTAATAAATTGAGGTGTTCGACTCGTATAAAGAATAATACGCTGATGATTTTAGGCAAAGCCTGCAGCAGAAGAAGGTGGAGTTTGATGAAGTAATCATATATGATAACGTTGATTGAGCAGTTGCGCTTATTACAAAAGCTATATATGAATCTGCCAAACTAAGAATTTAAATTCTCCGTGCTCAACTAACTATCTTAGGCAGCCACCTTGGTTTGACAGCCAAATGCTTTTGCTGTAAAGAAAATATCTTGCTTTATTGAATCGCTTCAGAGTATCAAACTCTATAGTTGATTTAAATTTATATATTGAATCTAGAAAACAGTTCAGGAATAGATGCAGGTTGAAAAAGAAAATGTATCAAGAAGCACAAACAGTGGAATTATTGCAATGTAGTTTAAAACCAAACTCTAAAGAATTCTGGAAATTACTTAAATCCATGTTAAAAGTTTCAAAACAACATTCATGTAATAGCATGGTGGATGATTGTTTTTCACATTTCAGATCATTATTTAATCAGTATGACATAACTTTATCAACACATTGTGATGAGAGCGATGCATTTGAGGTAGGTGAGGAGAGGTGTTACAATAAAAGTTTGGGTCTAGATACTAGTGAAATGACAGACATTTTAAATAGAAGTATTTCTCAATTGGAGGTGCAATGTGCCCTAAAATCATTGAAGAGTGGCAAGGCATGTGGGCCAGATGGTATCGGAACAGAATTTTTCATGATAGATAGTCAACTGCCTGTTCACTTTTTAACCTCATTATTCAATTCAATTTTAATTCAGGAAAGTATCCATTAGAGAGGTCTAAATCAATGATTTTTGCTTTGCATAAAAAGGGAGATATCAATAATGCAAATAATGATCACGGTATTAAATCTCATCAACGTAATGAGCAAGCTGTTTTCTATTATCAACAAACGCCTTAAGGCGAGGTGTGATTTTCATGATATTGTACCTGAAGAACAAGCGGACATTCATACGACACAAGAGACCATATCTTTACGCTTCAAAGTATTATACAAAAATATATTTGGAAACGTAACGGCCGCTTTTGTGTATTTTTTTGTCGATTTTCTACAAGCTTTTGAAAGTATGGATAGAGATCTTCTTTGGAAGGTTGTCTCTTCAAAGAATATTGAGGGAAATATGTTGACAATTTTAACATCAATGTACAAGAATGTTAAAATTGCAGTAAGAGTTTCATATGTGCAGAATAATACTGAATGTCATTTAACTGAATATTTTAAGTGTATGAGCGGAGTGAAACAAGGATGTATATTAAATATTTTATTAATTTCAATGTTTATTAATGAGATGGCTACTGAATTTTGTGACTCAGTAAGACAAAGGGTTCAATTGTTGACAAATGACTGTGAAACAAGCTGCTTGCTATTAGCCGATGATATGTGCGTTTTTAGCGATAGTGTTAGTGATTTGCAGAATAAAAATAATATTTCAGAATTACTATGCCAAAATTGTTAGTTACAAATTAATTGTGATAAAAGTAATATAATAGTGTTTCGTAACGGGGAAATTCTGAAATCATCTGAAAAATGGAATATGATATATGGGGTGTAGGAATATAGAAACGGTAACCTATTATAGTTATTTGGGTGCTCTGTTTTCTTCTAGACTGTGCTTGTTGAAGTGCATTGAAACTTATTCTTTCAAATCTTTAAGGATTGCTCGTTTTCTACAGTCATTGCTAAAACAAGTTAATTGTATGGATGCCAAAACAGCTTTTAAAATATTTGACACAAAGATAAAGCCTATATTGTTGTACGGTTCCAAGATCTGGGGATTTAAGAATTTTGTTGAGAAATGTGGAGAAAGTTCAAATTTCCTTCTGTAAAGATTTTCTAGGCATTGAAAAAAACACACCAAATGCGTTTGCCTTGAGAGAACTGAATTGTTATCCGTTATATGCAGATTACAACACAAGAGCTATAAAATACTGGTGCACTTTATTACAAATGCCTGAATATAGATATGTAAAGAAATGTTATATTCAGCAAAACCGTCACTGTGAATTGGGAAGACGAAACTGGGCATGGTAAATAAAACAATTGCTTTTTGTAAATGGGTTTGAGTTTGGGTTTGTTTGGAATATGCAGCAAGTAGGGGAAATAAAGGATTTTGTAAAGAAATTTAAAGAAACATTAATCAACATAATAGGTTATTAATCCCAAATCAGAGACATGTTTTAAAGTTTCAATTTGTACAAGTATCTAATTCCACATAACCTGATTCCCGGTTATTTGACAACAATGGCTAGATTCAAAGAAAGAAGACTAAATACACTATTAAAAACTCAAAGTCTCCCATTGAGAAATAATTTGTCACATTGGAAATTATGCAAAGATAATATTTGTAATCGTTGTTCAAGTTAACTAGTTGACAATGCGATGCACTTGATTTTTATTTGTGAAAAATTTACCTCCTTAAGAGATAGATTGATTAGAGTGTTAGTGAATCAATTTAACATAAATAATGAACTTGAAGCATGTGAGCGAATCTTCAACAGTTCTAATAGGAATGTTTTAAAAAGTTTAATTATTTTTATAAATGACAGTGGGATACTTCAGAATGATAACGGTCAAAATACCTTTTGTTCAATGCTCAAATGATAGCATACTTTTAATGTTATAAGTAAGAAGTGTAATATGCATTGTTTTTTGTATTATACTGATTGATACAACAATAAGTCTCATCAGTCATGCTAAGAATTCTGCTTAATCGCCTCAAAAGGGAAGCTGAGGATCATCTGTCAGAAGAGCAGGCGGGGTTCCGCCCAGGGAGAAGCACCGTTGAACAAATCTTCAACTGCAGGATACTCATGGAAAAACATCTGCAGCACCAAAGAGAATTGTTCTACACTTTTATTGACTTTAAAAAAGCTTTTGATAGAGTATGGCATGATGGCCTGTAGCACACACTCATTAATGGTGGTAGAAGAAGACCTAATCCAAGCAATACAGGCCTTGTACAACTCGTCCAAAAGTGCAGTTTAACAACAAACAACAGCATCGGAGAGTTTTTCAAAGCAACAGTTGGAGTCAGACAAGGATGCCTGCTATCCCCAATCCTCTTCAACAAATTCCTGGAAACCATACTGAAAGACACTGCAAATTTCCATTCCTCAATTTCCATTGGGGGTAGGTCAATGTCGACCTTCAATTTGCAGACATCTACCTACTAGCTGGCAGCAATGAGGAGCTACAGGAACTGACTGACAGACTGACGAAAAGCGCAGAAGTTTATGGAATGGAAACAAGAAAAGAAAAAGGCAAAATGCTTGTCAACAGCGCAAATAACACAACGGCAGTCATCAAAATGGGAGATGAAGTCCTCGAAAATGTTAGTTCCTTTCAATACCTCGGAGCAACTTTAACAAAGGACAGTCGCTCCACACAAAAATAAGAACTAGAATAGCACTAGCAACCTCAGCCCTCACCAAGCTTTACACGATTTGGAAGAACAATAACATCAAATTCCAAACCAAGATCAAGCTATATAAATCCTTGGTACTTTCTATCCTGCTCTATGGTTGCGAGAGCTGGACATTGACGGCAGAGACAACAAAAAGAATTCAGTCATTTGAGACGAAGTGCATGAGGAAACTTCTTGGGATCTCCTGGAAAAACCGCAAAACAAATGAATTTGTTGTCTCTCTCATAGAACTTTTGGCTGGCCCTCAAGAGCCCCTGTTGACTATCATGAAAAAGAGGAAACTGTTCTGGTTTGGCCATGTCACCCTCCACAAAAGCCTCTCAAAAACAATCCTCCAGGGTATCTTGGAAGGAGACAGAAAAAGAGGGCGCCAAGCAAAGGCCTGGTTGAACAACATTAAAGACTGGACACGCCTGTACAGCCCAACCCTCATCAGGCAAGCTGAAAACAGGACTGGCTGGCGGAAGCTATCTTGGGATGCGGCACTCATGTCTCCTCTACGACCGCAACAGTCAGGAGATTGATAATTTGGTTCTTTCTATTTTTGCTTTTTTCAATAGTTTTTCTTTGCTTCACTTTGTTTAATGTTACTCTTTAGTTAGATTTTTTTCATTGTTGTTTTCTAAATCATGTTATATTTATGTTTGTTTGATATAATTTTTTTGTTTTTGTTTTTGTTTTTCTATTTTTTTCTGACTTTCTTTTTATTGATTTATCTATTTATTCTATTTGGGTGTTTGTTAGCTTGTTTGTTTTCTTTGCTTGTTTGTAGTTGTTTTTATGCTTTAGTTGCTTTGGTTTATTGTTGTTTTATGTTGTTGTTTTTTGTGGTTTTTGTGCCTTATTTTAGTATTACCATTTGAAGTTATCAATATGTTTTAATTTGTTTGCATTTTGATAATTAATATTGATTTTGATGTTATTTTGAAATATGGGTCAAAGACCTCAATTTCTGGAAATAAACATTTAAAAAAAAATTCTTCCTAGTTATTATTCAAGCAAGTTCTATAGTATCAGTTCCAATTAGCTGTTATAGTTCCATCATTTGAGTTACACCTAGAGATATTGGTGATTAGGGATAACAACTATAGACCCAACCGATATCTAGACCTGGTTGCCCAGATCACCGGCTTTTCATGTTAAAAGAGTCTTTCACTCACATTTTTACTTTTCTCTGTTTATCCCACATTGTTATTGACCAATAACATATTTTTCCTTCTACAGGTTGGTTTAATGATGTTTTAATTTCTATTCCCAGGTAATGAATCTAAATAAATGAAACACTATTGGGTCTAGCATAGTGTGTTTACTTTTTTTGTTTTTGACTTAACATTATACAAAATTAATTCAAGATTGTTTGGTATCTGCTAATATGGCTGAACTAACGCTTTCAATATTGATTACAATATAACAAGGGTTTAATTATTATAGAAGTACATGAAAATGTAGCCATATTCACGATAAAGCTTCAAAATATAAATGAGAACATAGAAAACCGTAGAGTCCATAGGGAAATACGCAAAAAAAAAAATCATGCTACTCTACACTCTATGGTAAAATTAATTTAACATTTATATACCGCAATTTTACACATTCTTTCTCACTCTGTTAGAACTTCACATATAAACAAGCTCCCTGATATTCAAGCTTAACAATAACTATAACTTCACCATTAAAATAAAAAGAAATAACTAATTTATAAGTCACTAATGAGCTGATTGTGATACAGAAAGGAAACATTAACAATCTACATGACAAAAATCTGGGTGTAGACTACCTGCTTCCTAAATGTAATCATCTAATCTCAATATTTAATTTTTTTTCTTTTCTAGATGCTATCTGACTATGGAAAAGCCTCAACCAGCAGCTAAAACGTTGAAGCAGTTCTATCTTTCAATGATACATTTAACTAATTATTACTGTTATTACGTCACCATAACTGTGATTTAGTCTTTTGGTGAAGATCCCATACTGTAACGGCCATATTTGAAAAGTATTCACTAATCTTTTAATCAAGTAAAAAAAATACAACCATCCGGCTCTAAACCAAGACCTACGGCTAAGACCTAAGTAGCAATGTTTTCTTTCTTTCTTAGATAAATAACTTTTTCCAGTTTTAACATTTAAAAGGATAACCATGCCAACAGTAATAGTCTACAAATATGTGTCAGTTGTAAATTGAAAGGAGGATACAACTCAAAGTCAAAGACTAAATATGATACCTCAATCTTAAAACCAATACTTACAGCTAAGAACCGATTTCACAATTTTTACTTTGAGATTTTTAAAATAAAATTAATACTTTTTTCAATTTATAATAGGCCATGGATGCCTTACATTCAACAAATTTGCCGCAGTTGCTAATTGAAAGGAAGAAATAACTTAAAAGGCTATAACTAATACCTAAATCCTCAAATAAAAATTGTGTCATGAAATATTTATTTCACTCTTAGAAATGCTTTCTTCCGTCCAGGAATAATTTTTGCGCAGCTAAAATGGTAGCATCTATTTTTTTTATCGAAATCACTACAAAAACTTGTATTCCTGCAATATGCTATCTCTTCTTATCACTAAGCTGAACCCAAAAATACTGGATAATTTCTATTCAAGCATGTCATACCAGCTATCAGTTAGCTTTTATTTTGACTTATGTCGCAATGTATTCCTATATTATGAGTGAAACTAATGTGATAATGTGATGCCCTACTTTTTAGATCTATTGTGCATACTTAATAATAATAATAAATAAAAACATTCATGACATTCATCAGTAAGTAATAAGATTACTGCATTAAACAAAAGTATAATAATAAACAATTGATACAAATTTTAACTAAAGTTTGAAAACTCACCGATAGTACAAAAACCGTCCCAAAATTGACAAAAACAAAAATGTGATCTTCATCCGACATGAGTTCAAACAAGAAGATTGATCAACAATAAAAATGCGCGTCATATTTTACATTCAATTTGACGAATGCTTTAATAAATTGCTAATTCAAATTAGCAACAAATTAAACAGCAGATATATCATTATGCATGGTCAAGAAAAAAGGTTGATACTATAATAATGGTGTTGACGGTATTAGTCGTGGTTGTGGTGGTGTCTTTTATGGTGATGTTTTTAGTGGTGATGCTACTCAATGGAGCTGATGATGACGACGATGATTATGACAGTGATAATATTTATAATAGTGATGATGACGATGATAAGGATGATCGGTTGATGTCTGATGGAGATGATGATGCCGATGATGACAGTGATAATAATGATGATGAAGACAATGCTAATAGTAAAGATAATGATGATACACATATAATTGATTCTGGATGCCCAATGGAGATGACGACATTGATGATGGCAATGATTACAATGGTGATTGTGAAAATGACTGGGATGATCATGAAGCAGAAAATGATGATCAAATTTCCAATCTGAATTATATTAAGCAAGAAAGAAAAATATTCTGTGTAAAATAAAAACACAGTATTCTAGCAACTCAAAATGTACAGCAATTAAGAGCAATTAAGTTGTGCCTCTGCAGGCTTTATGAATAAAGAAATCAAAAGATGTACACAAATTCAATTGATCTTATGGAATAATATCCCAAGACAACCAAAAAAAAAAAAAACACAGAAAAAAGGATTCTGCTAAAAGTCATTTTATGCTCTGTTAAAATAGAAGGTAAAACTGAGTCATAACAATTTAAGCTGGCAAAAAAAACCCCGTTATGATAACAAATGTGTCCGATAGGACAAGAAAACCAACAATTACTTTATTCATTTTGAAAAATGAAGTATATAAGCAAGCCACTATCCACAAGATAATATCAAACGCCATTTTAAAACCCATTGCAGTGAAGCACCGATCCTAACATTTTATTTGTATTCTTTATTATCAAATTTCTGATGAGCCTGTTGATTTTGATAATCTTGATTGTAAAAAAAAGAGCCATTATCTAACGCGCTTTTTTCATTGGGTCATACATAATTTAATAATTTCATTTCAATTTCAACTTTCATCCATCTTCATACATGAATCTTTATGCTCATGTTATTAATATTATATTCATATATAACTTTCCTCTTACATAAGTTGCATCTCTTTCTTCTCGTTAATATATATAGTCTTCAATCTCTTACACAACTAGTCAGTCTCTTTGCCATAAAGCAAGTCGTAGAAGTCTCTCGCTCTCATGCGGTGAGTTATCAACCCTTACTCAAACAATAAGCCATTTCCATCGTGCAACAATTCACTTCTGTCACATCTCTCACTTATACAGAGAAAGCCGTAATCTTATTCTCTCTCTCTTTCACACACACACACATACACTACAAGTCATCATCTCTCTCCCCTGCGTTAAGTCATTGTCTCTTACTTCCACCTGCGGTAAATCACTCTCTCCCTCTCAAGCAGCAAGTTGTAAATGTCTGTCTCTTTCCTTCACATGATAAAGTCAGAGTCAGTCTTAGTAGCTTCTCTTAAACATCATGCGTCATTCTTTCTCATTTGGCCAGCTGCTGCTTTTCTCTCAAGTGCCATATCATTTCTGCCCTCAAGTGATGGTAAAAAAGAGCATTTATAACGGGAGGAACAATATTTTTGCCCAGCAAGCTTAAATCGTCCTTGCATAACAAAATTACTTTAAACACAACACTAACATAGACATGAAATATAATATAACAAAACAAAAATTTTTTTTTAAAATATAGTTCACACAAAGTAAAGTATGCACAAAAATTATTAAGACATGAAAACGAGATTATTTAAGGATCAGAGGAAGATTCACATAAGCGAGAAAGAAAGATCACCAAAATCAATAGAGGATGGGTATAAAAGAACAAAAACAACAAAACTATAGTATTGTGAGACAAAATACAAGACTATTAAAAACAAAAACAAAAAAAACACTACATCAATCAATAGAAAGAAATCATAGATACAGAAAGAATTAGGACAATCCAACACAAAAATCATCACAACTCAAAATTTAGAGTGCCCTCACATTATGACCATTTTGATGAGGGAATTATCCAATTCCAAAACTGTAAATCCAGTCAGATACATTGGACGAATCATCATAAAACAGTAATTTAAAGAGCAGCAATAAGATAATATACAGAAAATTAGGACCGACAACTACAGCAAGGCATAAGTAATCATGAAGTTTTTTTAAAAGGCCGAACTTCAAGACAAACCGATCAAATGAAAACGATGAGATGAAAGAAAAGAAGCGCCATATACAGAAAACCAATGTTTGAATAAAAGATTAAATGGAGTATGGGGCAAGAAACGTTAGAAAGTGCAATAAAATAAAAGCCAAAAATAACTGACGTCTTAGTTACAGTACCCTATGTCAAGCATGTCTTCAATCTTCACCCGAATTTAGAGCTCTACCAGAATTGGCTGGGAGTTATTTGTTCATTTGCATAGAAAACCTAAAACCATGATTTCACACTCAATTAAAATAATACACAAAAAGATTAACTATAAAAAAATACAATCCATTTAGCAAAACACCATGACAATTACAAAACATTAAAAGAAAGCTTACATTTTTATCCTTAAAAAAGGGGAAATATGGATAAATTTGGATCAGAGTAAAGTTATCAAAGTATAAGCGAGATACAAATATAACCCATACAATGGAAAACAATTTTTTAAAATAAAGTGATGCAATATACATCGTGAGACAAAACACGAGGCTATTAAAAAAAAACAACAACACTTTCTCAATCAATGAGCTCATCAATGGAAATAAATCAGAGATACAGAAATAATTAAGACAATCCAACACAAAAATGATCACAACTCAAAATTTAGAGTGCCCTCACATTATGACAATTTTGATGTGGACATTATCCAATTCCAAAACTGTAAATCCAGTCAGACACATTGGACGAAATTATTTAAAGAGCCGCAACAAAATAATATACAGAAAATAAGGCCAAACAGCAGATAGACACCAGTAGTTGTTCAATTTTCTAAAGGCAGATTCACATAACATTGAACACAAGGAAGAAAGATCATTGGAACAAATCGAGGAAAAAAAAAGAAGAAAAAAACTATAGTGAGACAAAACATAAAGCTATCGAAATTGAATACAAAACCAACATTACCTCAATCAATGACTTCATCAATGGAAAGAAATCAGAGATACAGAAAGTATTAGAACAATCCAACACAAAAATGATCACAACTCAAAATTTAGAGTGCCCTCACATTATGACCATTTTGATGCAGGCATTATCCAATTCCAAAACAGTAAATCCAGTCAGACACATTGAATGAAGAAATGATTTAAAAGCATCTATAATCCAACAATATTACAGAAAACTAGGGCAAACAACTACAACAAGATATCTGGAGTTGTTTAGTATCAAAGGACAATCTTCAAAGCAAGTCGATCAAAAGGAGACAAAGATATAAAACAGAAATAGTGCCAAATAGAAAACCAATATAATATGAACTATATCAAATAGAAAAACATAATAACAAATCAAGTCAAATGAAATAAATACTACAAATATTACAAAACATGTAAAGAGAATAATAGAAATGTGAAAAAGCGAGTGTAAGATTTTGAAACTGCCAATTTCATATGATCCGAGGGAAAT
>JAUEKR010430156.1:0-12357 GCA_031762895.1 Corambe burchi
GTGCATACCAGTTGTATTTATTTGGAGCAATTGTAACTAAAGCCTGGGTGTGAAATTGGTGCCTTGGTTGATTTCACTTTTAGTACGCTAATAATGTTATTAGAAGACTTCTATTGAATATGTATGCGTGAATGAATCAGTAATCTTTGTCATTTTTTGTGTTTATGTATATCAACTTTGGTAATAATGAAGGTAAAATATTTACTATTGATATTGTCGGGATTAATAACAGTTGGTTATTTTTTTTAGAGGTTGGGTTGTTCCTAGATTGTTGATTGCTTTACTGTCTGGGAAGAAATGTATTTGATTTACTTAAAAAGCTAAATAAAGTTTAAATGGAAGCTGGTGCATGTTAGCGTTGTTATCGCTTGCTATCTTGATAGTGTCTTTTGTACCATTTATTTTGTTTTTCTGATGTATGAAAGACGAACCTTCTTTTTTACTCCATATGTAAGTTATAAGATTCATTCGTTACCATGCTACTTTAAATTAAAAAGAGAAAAAAAAGAATGTTGGGGCAAGTGGGAGTGAGGGTGTAGGATTTATACTCAACCGAAAAAGTGAATGAAACTTAAAACTGATTTAAAAATAAAATAAAAAACTTTAAAAAAACTTTAAAAAAAATGTTATAAAATATAATTAAAAATAAAAAAAATTAAAAAAAAAACACAAAAAAAACAAAACAACTATATATCTATACATGTATATGTCCGTATATAATTCAAAAAATAAAAATAAAAAATTTAAAAAAAGAAACCTTTCCATCAATGGAAGCAAAAGTAATTGTATTGATTATGTGTAAAATATTATGTGTACAAAAATCATCTTTAATTTGTGTTTGTGAATAATCACTGTAAATAGTACCAAAGTATGTTAGTGGCATGGTTTCCCTTTGATCTTAACTATTGTTGACGGGCTTTCTCTTATAATGTTTGATAATTATATTTTGATGATGCAAAAAATGGCTGTAATAGCCAATTCACTATGTATTCAAGGAGATGTCTATATATATATATACCTTATATTATTTAAATGGAATGTTATGGTTGTTGATTTATATAAAATTATAATCATATTAATATTGTACATAGTTACCTGAGTTGATGGGTTTTATATTTGATTTCACATCATGTTTATAACAGTGTTGCTTCACAAATGATATTTATGACGTAATTGACACATTTCATTGCACTCTTGCTGTACACTAAGTAGTCTAGTTTGAGGCTTTCTATCTATCTAATTATAGTCTAATGGGTAGAGAATACTTTGAATTTAGACTTTGTTGTGATTTTATGAATAATATTCGTTTGATTGGATTGCCATTATTTTTCATTTATTTTCTTTGTTGTGGTATTTTTTTAATTTACAATTACTATTGTTTCAGCTTTGCACTTTTTCCCTTCTTGAAATAAAAACAAGCAACTATAATCCTTGACTTTCGGATGATTTAAAACTGGCTTAAAATGTGTCTAGTTCTAGTATTCTGAATTCAAGCTATTATAAATGTCATAAGAATGATGAGATAATGAAAGTACCATATTTGAGCTTGGTGTATTATTTTCAGGACCTTGTTATGCATATTTATGATTTGGACTATTCTGGGGTATTAATTTGTTATTTCTTTATGGTTTTAAAAATTACTGAATTGTAATTATATGATAGAATAAAAGCAGTAGTTGTATATATATTTAAATATTGATTGTTCTTTAATAATAATTGTATTATGGTAGAATGTCATTTGCTAGGATGCGTATTATAATAATGAAAAGGGTGAAAATTATTTCAATGATCTTCCTAGCTAGTATGAAAGCATATTATTCTAGATGGTCGTATTTTTATTTTAATGTTATAGGTGAACTGTTTTTACACTCATTGCTTCATTTGTCTTTTATTCCTTATGAAAATAATTTTTATTTGATTTCTACAAAAAAAAGGAGTTTATTTTCTTGCCACACTAACCCACATAATCTTAAGTTGATGTTTTTTTAATGATTCTAGGCATAATTATATTAATGCTTATTCCCCGAAATACAAAGGCAGCACAAAAAATATATCCTTTTTTTATTTTCCCTGAGCTGATGTTGGTAAGGATATTTGCAGTTGTCAGTTAATGAATTTCATCATTATTGAATCATTGCATTTTTAGGTTTATGTAATAATTATGAAAGCACTTATTTCATCTCAAATATATTATATATATTGTCGTTTACATTATTTCTCCTCCCTAACTCCTCATTTTGTATGCTTAATATTTTGCCACTTAAATTCTTAGTCTCCTTTTTTTTAATATCTTATAGTGTGCATCTAAACCATATATTTAGGGTGTGTGTGTGTGTGGGGGGGGGATTTGAGTGTGTTTTTTTTTTCCTTTTCCGCATGTGTCAAATTTTCTTTCTCATGTCAGTGTGCGGATGTATCTTAACGAAAGCAGGTGAATGAATTAATAACTCTTTTCTGTTTGTATCAAGACACATATCATTTGTTAGCTCCATTTGTATGGGCATTATATTGTTTTCATTTAACCCTTTTATTATTATTTTTTTTTAACTTTATAGATTCTCAGTGATGCTCAAACTTAAGAATGCAATGAAACTTTCTTCAAATTTTAACACAATATCAATATGTCTGTGATACTTCATCAACCTAAAGCAATGTAATATTATCCTTTGACTGTCTAGTTCTTGTGTGTTAAAATACTATATCAATCCCATTCCTCATTCCAATCATATTATAAAATTAATATTATATGATATAAATAGAAGCATGTTCCTTTCTTGTCTTAAGAATAGCATATATCCCTTTCTGAAATTTGTATGTATATATATCTTCGTTTCCTCTCAATTACATTGCTTTATAAAATGACATGAAATGCACAGCAGTTTTAAGGATATTTAATTTGTGGAAATTATATTTCTTTATTTTGATGTTGAGATAAATGCTTTATTTTTATATTGCATGTTTGCAAAGTTAGATGTATGTTTAATATCAATAGAATACTAATAATGATGCGTTGTTGATCAAATAAGAGCACCAGTATTTTGTTTAAGAATTTTTAGAGTTGACTTATGCATTGATGACAATCAACATCGTCACTATCATCATTGTTTAATTTTTGGAGAATAAGAACCATACAAATGTGAAACATTGAAACTTCATTTATTGTATGTATATGGTAATTCTATGAAGTAGTACAAATAATCATTTGAAAATCTTAGCACTGTATGGTAGAGTAATCGAGGTTGACTGAAATCATAGTATCTTTTTATGGTATTTTGTGCGTAAAAAATGTATCCTAAAGTTTCTCAATTGTATCGCAGCACCAAATTCGGCATGGTTCCATAGCATCTCTTGTTTTATAGATTGATTAGTCATCTACCACCCCGCAGAAAAGTAAAATTCTTTATCTATTGTCAATTATAAGTTATAGTTATATCTTATATTTTTCTCTGATTAAGCTGAATTTAACTTTGTACTTATGAATACCATGCCGTTTAGATATTGTGTTCGCGAGAAATCTCATTAAGTATTTTTAAATAGCATTAGCATTGTTAAAGCTTACGCTGCCCGCAATGAAATATTTTTGCATGGTATGATTTGGTATGATCTCCTTCATAAAAATAGCCACCATAAAAATAGTGAGTTTTTTTCCACTTCTGTAAGTTGGCAACTCAACTATTACCGAGGAATGAACTTCAAATAGCGCTCTACTACTGAGTTAATGTCCTTTTTGTCATTGTTATACTTAAACTAGATTTCATTGATGTATTTACAAATGTAATTGTTGTTAGTTGTGTGTTTTCTCATCTTTTGTCATGCTTATTATGTCATCTAGATCACCTTTAGAATATTTACTCAGGAAAACTACATCTTTCATTGGGATATTTTATTATTATTATTATTATTATTATTATTATTATTATTATTATTACTATTATTATTATTATTATTATAATATTTTGTTTGTTTTTTGTTTTTTTAAAGATATAAATCTTATTGCTTCTTCTATCATAGTATACCACACTGTTATTTTAAATAAAATGCCTATAATTGTTATGATTTATTATGATAAGTTTAATGTGAATCATATAACAAGGTGTACATAATGTAGATTGAAGAATTATAAGAATGCATGCATGAGACAGTGTTTGATCTAAACAACCTCTGGGTTGATTATGTTGTTTAGGGTTTAAAATACATTATGTTTGCTTTTGCTTTTTTTTTTTTTTTAGTTCCATGTTTTATTGACATCCTTGTAGATAGATTTGATTCTAGACCACCGGCATTCCGAGACGTAGCACTTTCAAACCTCATCCTGTAATTTTTTGTTTTTAAATATCATATATATTATATATACGATTGCTTAATATTACAATCCTAATTGTTTTAACCCGATTTCTGATTACTATCACCATTTGCTTGTTGGTCCTCATCATTTCTCGTCATCTTAACATTACATCAGTTATGATTATAATTACCATAATTATTTATTATTCTATTTTCATTACCGATGCAAGTTTTAGCAAAAGATGAAGAACAAATCATCGTCATATTTTGTGGCCTTTTTGTCTGTTGAAATTTTGTTTGTTCATTTGTGTTTTTATTATACTGGAGGTTGGGGTCTGGGTTATTTTGTTTTTGTTTTTGTTTGATTGTTTGATTGTTGTATCGCATCATTTTATTTTCACTTATATTATTTGGTATCATGATTCATAGTTTGAGCTATATATAGAAAATATGGAATTAATAGTGTTTATCATAGTTCATTTGGTGGAGTGCAGTTTTATGACAAATTGAGTGTTGAAAACTTTAATATTGATTTCTTTTACAAAAATAGCATAAGGAATCTTTAATGTTTAATTATTTGAAGGGGGGTTTTTGTGTTTGTTTTTTTGTTTTTTTTTATTGAAAGAAATTAACTGTACATTAATTGATCAGCAAGCAAATATTTTCTCTCTCAATCTCCCAACTCTTTAGCCTCTCCTCCTCTTAACAAAACTATTGTGTTATAATTGTGGTCATCCTCTGTGATAAAAATGGAATTCATCAGAACATTACATCATTGCAACTCATACAGTCATTTTTTTATGATTCAACTCATCACTTTCCTTTCTCAGTTTTTTTTTTTTTTTAATCTTTCTCTTCATCTTTCCCTACCAATTCTTTCATTTGAAGATATGACATTTTGTGTACACAATTTTCATACAGTCATCAATCAATCATTACCTGTGCTTCATGATTTATGTTTGAAGAAGCAGAGCAGTTTATGTATGTACTGGGTTGGTATTTTATTTGGGAAGTTGTTTGGGTTGGAGAATGTTATTTAGCATATAAAGTAGTACAATGTGTTTGATTGCTACAATATATGTATTAATTGTGGGGTACAATTTTTTTTTGGTTTTTTTGTTATATTAATGGATATTCCATGGTAATATTTGTTGTTTATGTTTTTGTTTTAGAACATTCTATTTTAATTTATTATGCAGAAAAACCCTTAAATAACATGAGTACATTTGATCCGATTAGCAAAATATTTTGGTTAAAAGGAATTTGTTTAGTAGCTTTGTTTAAATTGCTTTTTAAAAAACTTATGGCTTATATGATTTTAACTATAATTATTATTTTTATTGTTTTTTGTTGTGTTTTTTTTTCAATCATATCTTTTGGTCTAAAGTGAGCAATGAGCTTTTTATAAGGTACATTTGTATGGGTTTAATGTCTTATCAGTACCTTTGGTTTACTACTAGTGTTTTTGTAATTTTGTTTGTTTTTATTTCAACTAGAAATTGGGTAATGTGGGAAATATGTATAATTTATTTTTTTGTAACAAAACAGAACCAGCATATTTAAAAAAATATGAAATTATAAACATTTAGTGAATTGAGTGATCTGAGCATTAAAGGTGAAAGTTAATTCCCTCACCATTTTGAGTTTTAAAAAGATAAATCATTTTAATAGAAATGATGAGAAATATTTCAATGCATGTTTTGTTGCATAGTTTTAGATCCTGAAGGTAATTCTACCATCTTATTCTTAGTCGATTCCCTCCTTATATGTTAAATTTGAGGTCAGTTTATGTTTATGTAACAATATACCATATTATGCAGTAATTTATAATGATGGTTATCAAATAGTGATAACATAATGATGTTGATATGTAATTATTAATTGAAACATAAAATGATTGCTTTCTCATGGTTGAAGTTAAAACTATTGAGAGATTCTTGATATAAGATGTTCCATGCCGCATTTCTTTTTCTTTTCTTTTTCTTCTCTATGATTTCTTCATGATAATCTTGATTTCTCATTTATTTCTTGAGCATGACTTAAAGGTTTTAATGTAGGACATTGCACATTGTATTTCTAATGTTTGATTACTTAGGATATTATGATCTGCCAATAAATAATGATAATGAATATGCATATTTATTATATCCTTTCCATTGGTTTCCTTTCTCATTTAATGTTGGTTATCACTTGACATTCTCCATTTTTGTATTTAATTGCTGATTATTAGAAACTTGATTCATAGACAGTTGTGTTTAAATGATTCCTTTTTACTATTTTGTTTTATTTGCCTCACTTTTTAAATAATTGGAGGAAAAAGGATGCACAGAAGTATTCATACATATATTAATATATTAGTGATTGTTGTATGGATTTGTTCTAACGTAGCATTATTAGATTGAAAGATAACTTTGTATTAATATTAAACGTGTATATTATGATATTGAACTTGTACAGTATTATTTTAAAATGCAGTATTTTTCTAATTATTATTTTTGTAATGTGTATTTTTTTAATTTGCTTAATTGATCCTTATTTATAGAGTAAAAAGTGTTTAATTTGATCACTTTACTACCTTTTTATGGTGGGTTTTTTTTAAGAAAGGAAATATTTGTATGCTGCTGCATCCTGTTATATTTTGATCTATATTTGTTTTTCTATTTTTTAATTTTTATTTTTAAAATTATTCACTTTGGCTTTTTATTTGGATTTCAATGTGTATCGTGTGGATTTTGTGTATGCAATAGCAAATAATTTTGTTTTTAAAAAGTTTGTCTATGTCAACAAAATTTTGTGATTTTATTTTGTTATTTTTATTATTTGGTTATAATTATCCATGAAATTAATTGATGTATGAAATATATTTACTTAGAAGAGTTAAATTTGAAGATTCATCATGAACATATTTGGTTCTAATTGAAATTGTGTTTGCTTTCCTTTGGTATTTGATGTGCTTTTTTATAAAGGAGTTAGATTTGTTATCGTTTCTTATTTCAACATATCACACTTTGTAGAATGTTTCATATGTAATCAGCATGGGTATCATACAATTCATAGGGATGTTGCTGGTCACTTATCAGATCATTAAAATTATTTATAAAGAAATTATCAGCAATGCATTTAATCATGTGATAGCATGCATGTGAATTACTAGATTAGTTTAATTTCTCCACTTCCCTCCTTACATAATTTAAATCATCTATCTGTAGAGCGTGAAAGTGAAATGACATAGAAATGGAAGATTGATTCAAACAGTTTGATTATTTTTCGTCATTCACTATCATGGACACTATGTACAAGTTAAATTATATTTTCTACTGATATTATTCAATGAAGGTGCTGACTAAGAACATCTCTTAATATAAATTATAATCTTTCCATGTTCTTAATAAATCTACCGTCTTGAGTCAAAGAATGTATGTCATATGACGTCATGAATGATATAATATACTTTTATTTGTCTTAAGATGGCAGAAATATATTCTAATTGTTGTAACTTATTAATTAGTATTTGGTCATGTTATCATCGTTGCCAACATTGATAATGGAAGAGATTATTGTAACTATGTAAATATATAGTTAGATTTCATACCATATATTGCTTTATTAGTCCATTTAAACTTAGTTCCTTTAGAATAGTGAAAGCTCCTCAATACTCGTCTAGTTTTCTAGCACAACTAATCTTAGTGTTTAGCCAATCATTAGTAAATTCATTTTCAATTTAGTTTTTGATCATCCCATTTTTCTATTCTGTAACTTATGCATGGATTTCTTTCATTCTTGAATTTATCGCCATCATTATGGTATTATTATTTTATAATTATCATAACTATTTAAGCGTTGTTTAGGGTTTGCTCAGTAGATTTGAGATCAGTCTATAGGAAGTTTGATTCAAAAATAAAGTGTGATAATTTAAAAATCATTCATTTGAGTTTGTTGTCAATTTCATATTATTTTGCATATGTTTTTGTTTAGTCTTTTTTCTTTCTTTTTTTGTTTTTTGTTTTAATTAGAATAATACCATCGACTAAACTTGTAGAGTTGTAACTTGGGAACATGACAAAATGATCGCCTTCCTCCGAAGTTCCCTAACTATTAGGATTGTATTTAGTATTACTATATTATTATAGGGGTTGTTCTTTGAAAAGAGGACCGGTTCATCTAAATCCAATAATCGGGGCTTGTAGTGAAGTCGACTGTACTGACGGGTTCACTTATTTGGTAACTTATATTGCCCTAAATATAGAAAGAACCTACCGATAATTAAAAATGGCCTTAGTGGAACTTGTTTCAACCGACTGTGAGCTTGTTTTATTCTTTTTTTCATTGCGCTTTACTTAAGCGATCTAGAATAATTTTGTCTGCATAACAAGTAAACGACGACTTCAAATTTCACAGCTTCATTATAGTTTATACTGTATTTGAGAAAAGGTACTCTGTAACACTAAGTGTGAAACTGCATTGGTAACTTATTTTGTTATTTACAAAAAGGACCCGGTGACTCACATTTTCCTCCATATCTCAATTCTCTTTAAGTTTTAAGTCTATGGAAATTGGCACATTTATATAATATTTCTACATTAGTGCTGTGGTACGATATCCTGCTGCGCAAACATATTTTAAGAAATGCATCAATTTTAAAGGATTTGATTTTTCCACACAGCATGATCTTTGACATCGATGACGAAAGTGATTCGTGAAGCATTCTACATAATATATGTATATCGATGGCAATATTATGATTAGTACCTGGTACTTTTGAATATGTGATGACATCTCCTTGATGTATCATTATCATTATGATTCTAGAGAAGAAAAAGGCTGTGAGATTTCAACTGGAACTAGACAGAAGGCAAACTCGGTTACAATGAACGTTTCGGTAAAATACCATTTTCAAGTACAATGATCGTTTCGTTAAAATTTCTTCAAATATAATGAATGTTTCGGCAAAATACCTTCTTCAAAAAGTATCTTGTTTGTCTTCTGTCTAGTTCCAGTTGAGATCTCGCAACCTTTTTCGTCCTAGCTTTATATCTCAACGGTGGCTTTTGCTTTGGATTGTGTTATTATTATAGTCCGTTGTACCTATTAATTCGAGTAATTTATAATTTGTAGGCCTGCTATAAGCGAAAACTGATCTTTTCCAGTACAATTTAAAGAATATAACATGATTTTAGTAATATTATAATATATACCCGTGATTTCCTTATAAGATCACATATTATAAATTAATTAAGGATACCAGTACCGTATTATGAACTCAAATTTAAGTGATTTCCTGTTTTCACTATTCAACTTAGGCCCTAACACAAAATATCAAAATAAGCATAAGAAAATCAGTTATAGCTTAGAGGTTTAGATAGAATGATAATTTGCTTGCTTGTTTGTTGGTACCGGTATTACGCTCAGCGGCAGCGGTCAGTGTCATTGAAAGTACGTATCATTGTTTCCCGATCTTGCATCAAACACGACTATCTGGTTTTATATGCAACAATGGAGGATTTCAGTTACCTGGTACTTTAGAATTAGAATGCACGGCATAATAATAAGCAGATGTTATTGTTACGTAAACTTTAGTATAGAGTGTAAAGAAGCGAAAGAATGAGAGAAAACGAAGAGAAAAAAAAATTATGTTTGGAACGAGAATCGAACCAACGACTGACGACACTAAATCGCCTTGCTGGGAAAGAAGAGCCCATGATCTATCTACCAGCCAAGCTTCTCAGTTTCTTATTTAAAAAAAAGAAAACAGCGTCGTACCTGGTAACCAAGATAGATAGTCTAGTTAGTTCTAGGTAATCAAAGTCTAGTCTAGAGCAGATTAGAGGTATTATTGTCCTTTCTTGACTTCTTGTTCGAGGGAAGGGGTTTGAGTCAAGATTATGCATACAATAAATCATTGAAGGCACTAGATAGTTTTTACTTCGTTTCGCTTCAAACCATATAATCAACATAATAATATATTATATATAATAAGATGTAACAAAGATGTCACCTTAAAAAGTATCTATGTCATGTATCACTTGCCTTATATTCTTCAATATTGTGAATGACCAGTTGGTCGTACTAGGTGCATGGACATCTGAAATGGTTGTCATTTTTGAAGATGCTCATTTTAACATGATGTATTCTAACGAATAATAAGATACCTATTGAGTGACACCACCCTGAATGTAAAAACAGAATGCTCTGAAACATTAAGTATTAAGACCTTTCACAAGCAATATTGGTATTTCACAAGGCGACAGACTGTATCGACTGTTCATAGTATTAGTATACTTAGAGCATGCACTAAAGGAAGTAAGAAAAGGACAGAGCTACACAGAAATAAATATAACTGAAAGTTTACCGACGGAGTTCATATTCATATCGATTTTATTGGCCACAAACATATCAATGTTAAAGAAATTGAAAACATTCTACAAACATCTAATCTAAATGTAGGCAAAACTGATCTATAGCACTAATAAACAGAGAATCAGACGCTTAGAAAACATCTTAAAATGTTGGTTCGCTTTCTAGGAGATAAAGACGAAGTTGATCACCGTAAGTATGATTTATCAAACATAGCATTGAATTAATTAACGTGAATTTGGAAACGAACAGAACACATAAAACAGAAAACTAGAATAAAACTATTTAATTCACTAGTATAATCCATACTTATATACACTAGCAACTCATGAGCACTAGTAAAAAACGAAGAAAATAAATTTGATGCCTTTCATCCTAAAAAGCTTAGAAGTGTCATTGGGATGCACTATCCAACAAAAATTACATACGCCGCACTATAAAATGTCAAGATGTCTCACTCTCCATACAAATTTTACGTGCTAGATGAAGACTTTTTGGATACCCTTTATTAAAAACACAAGCATATCTGAACATCCTGAGAACAATCGCCAAGAGTAGAGACGAAAGGAACACTCTGAGTGGATTAATCAGCAAAACAGCCGGAGCTGCGAAATCGGACGATATCACTGGTGAAAGGATGAAGAAGAGAAAAGGCAAATCAAAAGTTTTTCTATATGACTCAAGACAGTAAAGAAAAAAAAAACACTAATAAGAATCTAAATGGATGCCCCAACAACTACAATACTCAAATCACGACGGCCATTTTACAAATCACAAATCGATAATTTTAGCATCATCGACACCTGGAGGGAAGCTTGGAACAACAACAGGCCATTAAGAGGTTAAATAATTAATGATAACCATAAAACTGCCTGGATTTGAAAACACCACCCGGAAACAATGGACAACTTACAGCAGACTTTTAAACGGCTGAACAGCCTCAAACATGTATAAATGGAGACTCAGAAACAACGAATTGCGTAACACATTGTAATAGAGTATCGGAAACGACAAGACGCATCGTCCTGCACTGTCCTGTTACAAGGCTGGAGGGTGGCTATGAAACGGTCCTCAACTGCGAGGAGAAGTAAAGTTTAAGGACTGAATGGTAGGTATCTTTTCATTTGGAGCAGATGTAGATCTCTAGCCATACGCAACTATTACTGGCGAAAGGTAATGAGTCAAGTCAAGTAAGCCATACCATAACAGGTATTTAGCTCTCCGCCAGCTCCCGATGCTCTCTGCCCATCTAAATTATAGGGAGATTCAGATAAGGATATTGAATTAGTTAATCAACACTGGAAGCAATGTTTAAAAATAAAACCGCCACAAAGACACCCGCGCATACACACACGCACACACACACACACATACCAAACAAATCAAAACAAATTCTAACGCTTAATACTTATAGGTGTGTCTGATAATCAACCTTTTATGCTGTCCCTTTTCTTTTATGTCCCCCTTTCTTTTCTTTGTGTTTTTTTTTCTTTTTCTTTTTTTTTTTTTTTGTTGGTTGTTCTTTTGTCGATGTTTTGTCCTTTTCTCTATATTATCTAGAGTCAAAATGTCGATCTAGATAGTAGCCTACTGGCATTGCATAATGTAATTATTATCTAACTTCTACCATCAGATAACATATAATTCTTCGCTTCTATCTATCTACTGCTAAGATAGATCTAGACGTCTATAGATAGTCTAGACTATCTAGACTAGTCC
>JAUEKR010430378.1:0-12345 GCA_031762895.1 Corambe burchi
TACCTTTAGTGGACGTTTTCCAATCGTGTATCCATTTATTAAGTATCTTTGATTTTATTCTTGCTTTTATTTCTGATCGTGCTAGTTTAATGTTAACCAAGTGTGGTCACTAAATAGACTTCCAGTACACTGTTTTATACACTAGGGATAAAAACACTCATCTCTAATGATGCATTCATTGTCTTGATGGCAATTTTGTGAATTGATTTGGCGGTCATTCACTCCGTGGCCAGTCGCCATTTTCATGGGTTAACCCGCATGTGCACTAGCCATACCAATAAAATAATTAAAACGCAAGGTAGTTTTCGTTTGAAGCGAATCAATATCAGTATGCATTGACACCAAGTCTTCAGAAAGACGTAGGGTCTATCTTTTGGTTAAAAAATCTAAATTTGAAAAAAAAAAAACGGTTAAGCAAAGTTGTCCATAAAGATGTCCATATTTTCTGTTGTTGTTTTCTTTTCACTCTTCGGTGACTACTTGATATTTACACATTTATTCATTTATAACAAAAGTAAAAGATTTTGGGCTCGTGTAATTCTTAGGTTCTTGTAGTAGATATTGCAAAGATAGATAGTTTATCCAGGTGTGGCGTAACTTTCGAGCACTTGTAATTATCCCGAATTAGACCTGTAGTATCAAAAACATTTTCTGAGGTAAAAAATGAGACGCTTTTGAAAACATCAGAAAATCTGCGGGACCAGTCTTTATTTTTGGTTTATATGGCACACGGATACAATAATTGTGTTACGTAGTAGTGTTAATAGTATTCACACGATGATCATCAAGGTTCTTGCTAATGTTTGTACTCATGACATTTTCAATTTGGACGCGGAGCAAAACTTTTTACTTCAAAGTAGATGGGTTCATATCTCATTACTCAAACTTTACTTCACAGTAGAAAATGTGAATAAGTGATATACTAAAAATTAGTCTATTAATCGGATAGAGAACTCTATATCTGCTTTGTTTTTCTTGAAACAGTCTATTTTCTACGTTAGTTGTCAACCAAATTTCAACCGTATGCAGCTCGTATCTATGCCACTATCGCCTATGGTTTCTGCTGATCTCTCCCTCTCAAAATAGCGCACCTTATTCATATAATATTTTCCCAACCAATCACAACTACAACACATCACTCATCACATTTATCTGGACTTATTTCGGTTTATTAACTTAAATCCCAAAATTGTTGGTTGCTTGTTTGTAATTTTGTATTGAACATAATATTGCCATTCTACTTCCGTTAGTCTTAGTACCCCATCTGGCCGGCTACTTAATTTGGTAATACGGACTTTTCCACTGCGCGTATCCAATGTATCTAATGGCCAGCATGAATATTATCATATACATACCTGGCCTAACTACCTAACTTACTTTTAACACTTACTTTTTCAATTTTACTTCCTATCAGCATTTAAATAATAGTTTCCTTACATTTTCATTTTAATGGCATTCATTACCTGCACAGTCTCACAATGTTGAATTGTTGTGGCTGCTACAGCAGTGATACCGGGTTCGATCCTCGCCCGCTACTGCTGTTTTTTCCTTGGGCAAGAAAATATGCTTGGATTGCCTCACTGAACTCTGGTGAACACGAGTACATTTGCTTTGAGTATAAAAATAGTTTACATAGGATGTCCCAAAGTCTACAGCCACTATTAAAAGAAACATACCTCTTAGACAATCTTCTATTTATTTATTTTTTACTCCTAAAACTCAAGACTTACTACTCTATCGTGAGTGATAACGTCGTCAGTCGGTGATAAAACAAGGTTTGAAAATCTTCGAATAGCTTTTCACAGCTATACAGAGTTGCCTATGAAAAACCACTCCATAGCATTAAAGGTATTCCATATCATTTAAGGGACTTGTTCTGATCAGGCTTCAAGCAACAACAACCGAAATGCGTTTAAATACTTATTAAGAAGCTGGCATTAAATGGTGGTATATCAAAGGGAAATAATATATTTTATAACTGAAATTAATCGGTCATAAAATTTTAATGATATGAGTGATGAATAATTCAACGAACTGTTTTTGTACAAATCAACATTAATATTATGCATAAATTATCTAATCATAACTTATTCATCAGGCTCGTCATACTTATTTTATTCGTATATCGTTGTGATCTTATTACAATTAAGTGAAACTCAGATTACAGTCTCAAGTTTTTTAAACATCCAGTATGCTGCAACTTTGTTGTTGATTCGGTAAGGCTACTCTTCATTGTTGGAAATATTATTGGTGTTTATTTTTTTTTGTAAACATATAAGATAATATTCATTCAGAGTATTACCATTACTGTCAAGTATTATTGATGGCTTATAATTACAGTGATGATACAGGTTATACATTTTAGCATAAGTCTTAACTCGTTTTATTTATAACTAGTTGATTTACCCGTTCCAGAGCAGGAAATATTAATTAACAAACTCTAAAATGCGCCATATCAAATATCAAATATCTATATAATACATATATAATATCAAATATTTTATATCAGTTAACACTATGATTAAAAACATTAAAAGTGATTATATCTTAAGTAAGAAGTCTAATGGAACATCTAGGTCTAGATAGTCTAGGTGTAGATATTAAAAAGATCAGTTGTTTACTCTTTTTAATAAAAAATGAAGAGGGAAACCAGGGTTCGATTTTGTGTCTCCACCAAGGTAAAGTTACGTCTGATGATTTACGGAGCGTCGTATCCACTGCGCTATTCTCGACATATTAATATTATGAATTGGTGTAAATAGAAATAGGAGTCAAGTATCGAGGAGTGTGATAGAGATGTATATCATGCTTAGAGATTCAGAGATAAAGCATCTATGTTATGTAGCACCATGATATTTACGTTTTTGGTAACATATTTAGAAAGAAATCTCATTTTCATTAGCAGAATACTAGATATATAAAGATGTTTAAGACCTATTTAACCATTGATCTAAATGTATAAACCCTATATTGGCTAGAGTTAGACGTCTATCTAGTCTATCTAGTATCTAGTCTAGACTCGACCAACAAGATTAATCCTGATTCAAGGGCGATAATCTTGAAAATGCATTGAAGCGTGTTTTTATGTCAACTGATACTAAAGTAAGATATCCTACCTAGATGATAACACATTCAATATAAAGTGTGGTGATATTTGTTTGTTTGTTGATTTTGGTTGTTTGTTTTTTGGTGGTTTTTTTTTTTTTTTGCTTTTTTATATTCTTAAAGGTTTAAATTTGAAGGTAAGCGTGCAAATCTGATCGTATCGAAATGAGAAATTCTGATTGGTCAATATTGGCTTTTCCATTGGAAAAGGGCTTACAGATTTATATATTATATGGATTTGTGTGGTACAGTACTTACTCTATTTTAAATTAGTGGCATTCACTGCAGTTTACTTCTTATTGAATTTTATAAAGGGAAGAGAATGAAAGTGAGAATTGGAGAGTTTTGATTCAAGTATACAACTAGATAATAAGCTATCATTATTACTGCAGTAGTGTTAAGTTATGCAAGAATGAATGGTAGGTGTGTGTGTGTAATATTTATATAGTTGTACACAATGGAGCAACTTTTACGAAGCAATCAACTGAGCAATATATTCTTTGCAATGCCTTATAGAATAGAATAGAAAAGAATAATGGATTTATACAGCGCCAATATCCATTTACATGCTCAATGGCGCTGTAAAAAGGTCTATGAGGAGATAAAAAATGAATAAATAAAAGAACAACATCGTTATCCTAAAAAACGTTCTTGAAAAGTTCAGTTTTTAACTTTGCCCGAAAAGCTGCAAAAGTTAAAGATTGTCAGGTGGTAGCTGACAAACTTTTCCAAACGGTTGGTGCAGCAAAGGCAAATGCACGCTCTTCGAAAGTAGTTTTCGATATCTTCCTCTCGAGGTAGAGATGAGAGGAGGAACGAAGAGTACGAGCCTGTCTGAGCACGGAGACAAGTGACCCAAGGAATTCAGGGGCTGTACCAAGGATGCACTTGAAAGACAAGCATGCGATTTTAAAGATGACTCTCTTTTCAACGGAAGCCAGTGAAGAGATCTAAGGATTGGAGTGATGTGCTCTCTGATGGGAGTGAGAGTGACGAGTCTAGCAGCTCTATTTTGTAGTCGTTGGATTTTCTTGACGAGGGTTTTGGGGAGGCCAAAAAGGAGGGAGTTGCAGTAGTCCAACCTGCTGGTGACTAGTGCGTGAGCCACTAATTTTGTCGCTGATTCGTCGAGATAGTGTCTTATCTCGCCATTGTTTTCAGGTGGTAATGAATGCTTTGGCAGAGCTTTGCCACGTGGTCCCTCATGGATAGTCTTCTGTCAAAGTAACATTCTAGATTTCGTACAAGTGATGTTTACTGTACGGAGCTGTCACCGACCTGAATGTTGTCGATCAGTGAATGCTCTGTGCGTGGCTTTTTGAAGACAATAAGATCCGTTTTATCGTCGTTTAATTTGAGCTTATTCGTAGTCATCCACTTCCGGACTTCATCAACGCAAGCTTGATTGCATTGACGATGACTTGTCAATGCACAAGTAGAGCTGTGTGTCTTCTGCGTACAGGTGGTAACAAAGTCCATGTTTATCTATGATGCTTGCAAGGACCGATGTGTACATGGTGAAAAGAATCGACCCAAGGACGGATCGTTGGGGTACACCAAAATGAACAGGAAACTGTTGAGAGCGTTATTCGTTGACATTAATCGACATTGTACGACCAGACAATAAATAGTCTTCAGTCCAGCAGAGTGATAGGTTTTATGCTGGTTTTAGTGTTTAGTTGTTCCATCACAAAATTTGATGCAAGAGATAAAATTGCCAAAAGTATAACGCATAAAAAAAAGAGTAGGAGTTCTCTAATGAGTGGTGTTGAATGGACAATGGTTAGTTTTTGAATTTATTACAGTTGAAAATTACTATCAAAATGCCACCAGATGCTGTAGAGCGCATCAATCCTGTTTCTATTCTATTTACAGTTGAAAATGTATTATTAACTTTATTAATTGAACTTGCTTTAGTGGTATTTAATGCGATTTGAAAAGAACATGCAGTTCGTTATTATCCCCAGAACAAGATGCCAGCCTACTTAAATCTTTGGATATTGTTTGTAAGCATTGGTTTAATTGGAACCCAATTAACTGGAGCTAAAACTCAGCTACAAAAAGTATGCTGTGATGCTGAGCAAGTATCCGGCCAAATATACAATTATGAGACAATGGTGAGATTCTTTCAGTTGATGTTAATTATGTTGCTTAAAAAAACTGTTAGTCCTAACTTAACTGACATTTATCGCATCCATCAAACAATTATATTCCATGTTTAATGATATTACTTTTATACAGTGGAACTCGGAAATAGCGTATTTGATGGGAATCACTCCAACTCTACGCTATTTCCGAGTTTACGCTATTCCCGAGATCATAAAATAGTTATTATTGTTAGGCTACTCAGTTGGTTGAGGTAAAAATTAGAATGCATTTATATTCGTTAGGTCCATTGAGAACAGTATTACTGCTTCTCTAATATCACCCATTGCCGACAAATGCCGATCTTTAACAGCCGAGAGAAGTTCAATTGTTGGGTTTGTTTTATGTTGTGTTTTTTATGTCGAATAATATCATGAGCATGAAGAAAAACCGAATTAAATGTTGCAGATGCACAATTGGGCACATGTGCATTGATGACAGGTCATATCAGAGCGAGCCAGATTCACGGCTTATTTTATTTTTATGAAGAATTTAGGTGAAAACCGCTGTTAAATTAGTCCAGTATCAGCAGAGGAAACAAGCGAAGAGTATCAAGCTCACCGCTCTCATTAATATAGACTATGTTCGTTAAGACATTTGGTGGCAAAATAATTTCAAAGAGGGCCTAAAACCTTGAGTAGATTAATGAACCTATTGAAAGTTGTAGTAGCATAATATTAACCTTGTAAAAGGTTGAAATGGGACTTCATACTTTTATGAAAGATGCGCATTGAATTTTCTTTTTTAATTCGTATAATTGTATCTAATTTGGAGTCTTAATGGTCAGTTAATCGGAAGTCACTATGGCATTTCCATGTACATAAATTTGTAAATTAGAGTGAACATTTATTTAGCGCTATTCTTCTTATTTTTAAAGTGCTCAAAGTGTTTTAAAAAGGTTTCTCCGACAGACCTGTTAATTTCAGTACCATCTCAACTCCTCGTGAAGCATACAGAAGAGCTGTCTGGAAGCCGCGTCATTCTAGCATACTGACAATATCCATCTCTGCCTCTGACCGAATACTTATTACACCTGAGTGGGGTGAGGAAATATGTGTAAAAAGACTTTCCTGTCGCCATGCGGATTCGAGCCAGTGACCTCTCGATCACGAGCTCAAGGACTTACCACTAGACCACAGAGCCACACTCGATCGTAGAGATCCTTTTTCTTCATGAAATCGCTCCCTATTCCCGCATTCTAAATAAGACGGCTTTGCGAACTTAGGCTACAGAGCCACAAAATAATAAGCTCACATTGAAATGACACTATACACTTGCTTAGTTCTAAATTTGTAATGGCTGCAATTTATCAGCATACACGTATTGAAATTTTACCAATTATTTCAGAGATTCTACCATTTTGGAATGGATTTCAAAAAGCAAAGATCTTATGTGACTGAAGATCTCACGAGTCACGTGTTTTACATTGAAGATTCCAAAGAGGAAAAACTGTTCTATTTCAACGGAACCAAACAATGCTAGTAAGTGCATTATTCAGTGAAACATCTGTTATAGGGACGATCAGTTCCAGTGGAACAGTGATACAGTGGTAACGATGTCTGCCTCTGAATCTATCAACCCAGGTTCGAATCCTGATGAACGCAACTCTTTGTTTTGCGTTTTTCACACCCATGATCCTAGGGTAGGTAGGATCTGACATCTAGTCTGCTCAGATACGGACGAAAAACTAGGAGGTCCCGTGTTTACATCTAAGTACCTTAAAAATCCCGTGGTGGTTTTAAATCGCACAGAGCAGGCTGATAGAAGTTGCAACCCGGGTAAAATTAGAAAATTCCTTCCAGTCAACAGTAATATTCAAACACAATTGAGTCAGTTGGCAAAACTGAAAGAAGAAGAAGAAGAACTTGTGGAATTTGATATTATATTTTTTCTGAGCTATCAGAAATCCGGCTATATGGAACAGGTTGTTAATACATTGAGGTGTCCTAGGTAGTGATGTTCAACTGTACTTGATGTGTCATTTCGTTGTTCTTTTCAATGAAATGACTGACTATCCATTGGTTATCCATACAATATTGGTATTTTTTTCATCTACATTCAAATTACAGTGTCGAGTGGTTAAGGTATTGGACTACTGAAAGAAGGGTTCGATTCTTATTCAAAGTATCCTGGTTAGTGTTTCAACAAAGTTATTTTCGCTAATTGCTAACGTTAGCCACGCTGGACTCCATCGAGGCTCGGCATAATGTTAAAAACAAAAAGATCAATGTTACTTCGGGTATGAAAATTGAGATTTCGAATTTAAAAAAAAAATCAAAATAATATTGATACAAAATGGCACAGGTTCTGATTGTTTTACTGCAGTTTATGTCATCTTTGATTTGACCTAACTTCAAGTCAAGCTAGACGCTTTAAATAATCATCTTTATTCTTTCTCTCCTTCCACTTGTTCTTTTCCATTTGCTGTGTACATATTATATTGTATAATACACGATCTGTATCCTCAGCCAATGTTAGTCTATACCATAAAGCATATCCAGTGTGGATTGTTTCGTGGTGGCGATAAAATAAATAGTTGTGAAGCTATATTAAATTCCGAAATTCCTAAAACAAAGTGAAAAGACGGCACTTCTCGGCAGTCAATTCATAGTCCATCAGAACAGTCTTAGCGTCAACGTCAGCGTAGAGCTTATTTACAACAAATATAATAGTGAATTTCTGTTTTCATTGCATAAGTGAACTGATTTACGTTATAAACGAATAATCTCGCCTTGTTTACCGGTCCTTCAATGTTAACTTGAGAGTATAATGCGGCGTTAAACTGATAAACACAAAAGTTTACGCAATCATATGATTCCACGAAATATAGCATCCTTTACACTATATACCAGATCCTACCTATCCTTGGACCACTGATATGAAAAAAGCCTAACAAATAATAATTGCGTACATCAGGATTCGACCACGGATTCTTTTGCATCACCCAAGCAAACATCACCTGCTCTTAATCAAATGTTCACATTATCTAAAGGAGACCCGACACCTACAGGCCTACTTGAGTGATCTACTTGATGCAAGTCGATCGCTCAAAAAAAGGCTTGTAGGCGTGCTGGTTTACTTGAAGTTTGCGCTTGTCAATTTGTTTAAATCCTCTCGTCTGCTTACACAAGTACTCATTTTAACACCTGAGTCGAGTGAGGAATGCGTGTAGTCTTTCCCAAGGACATAACGCTGCAACGCATTGACCGGGGTTCTAACCCACGACCTCATTATCGTAAGTAAGATCATTAGCCACTGCACCACTGACGCCACATATCCCCCATTACAAGAATATTATTGGGCTTGATTTATGGAAGGAGATTTAGGCGAAGGATATAATTGACTTGGTGTGATGTTTGGTTACTTTGCATTGCTATTTGGTCCGATTTTGGAGAATTGCCTAAATCCTTCGTTTAAGTTTCGCTTAATGAATCAAGACCTTAACCAACAGTGTTGGCGAGATAAGTCCCTAATAATGTTTTGAATACAACGAATGCTCTTTGTAGACTGTTGAATGATTATTAAGCAATAGTACCCACCAAGCTGTTTTACACTGAAGTTTATTTCTTCGTATTAATAACAGCTTAGACTGCAAAATGAATACCATTTTAACGTTTAGTTTTTGTTGATCATGATTCCATAATACATGGTATAAAGTTATAATGCATAAATATGCAAATATATACGTGGGAATATAAAGGTGTAATGAATATAAAGATGAGAGTAAATCTAGATGATAATGAGACGACGGTAAGTTCCATTATTATTCTGATTGAATGCTGAAGATAACTTATCGCTTAAATTGCTTAATTAGTGCTGAAATTAAGACCTTTCAATGGGAGGTAACTCATTGTAAATTATCGTTGGTTATGTTTTCAATCATCTGTTCCAGTTGTGTATTTGAATGACAGGTTCATGAATTTTTCACTTCAATGGTCTGCGATGTTGAGCGGTTAATGGATCAGAGTGCGGATCGAAAGGTTTCATGAACGATTATCGGTATAGCCGTCAAGGCAATAGAACTGGAATCCGCACATATTTTAAGAAACTCGGCTGTTCGAATGGTACTAACTTTCCGCGCCAATGTGTGATCATTTCATGAAATATAGAGAAAGTGTGGCAGAAAATTATACTAAAATGACAAAATTAACCACTACTTGCGTTTTTTTTTTAAATTAAACATTTTCAATTACGTTTATCATTATTACCTCTTCCAATACTTACAACATCAAATACATTCCCTGCCAATTACCAGCAGATATCACAGCTGTACTAGGTATTCCGTTTTAATTCTTGAGCACCGTTATCATCACAAATAAAATACAATGACGTGCTTCACGCAATCTGACGCTCTATTTGTGCTGACAGGCTAAAAGAAAGCACATCGAAAATTAAATAAAAAACAACAACATGAAGACCCATTCCCCTTTTATAATGTACAAACTGATAATTTTTGTTAATCCATTTCATTATGCCAGGTATTATCCGTAGGCATCGAACTCGAATGAAAAAGTCTTATGTAGCCTCCGACTATCACTTTGATGTTGAGTGAACAGAAGTGGTATGAAATTTGCAGTACAATGGAACCTCTATTCTCAATTGGCTAAATGAAAATTTCTTTTCTCCGCCACTTTTCTTTCAGTTATGAGCCATTACAATTGACTGAAATATTTCCGCAGTGCCTGTACGCGTTGCCAGAAAACATACACAAGTTGAAAATTTCTGTACCTCAGGGCGATGTGGATGTTACAGCTGTCTCCATACAGGTAAACACTGGGTAAAAGATTGCAAAAAAAAAAAAAGAAGTAAAATTTGCATTTATATAGCTCAAGTATCACCGAAGTCTTAAGGTTCTTTACATATCATTCACTTCCTGACATGCCTTAGCATTCCAGTACTAACTCATCTCCTTGTGATGCATATAGAAGAGCTACCTTTAAAAGCACATACTTCTAGCGTTCAGGCAATTTTCCAATTCTGCCTATAGACCCGTACTTATTGCACATAGGTAACTGAAAGGGGTGAAGAAGTATGTGTTAAGAGCGCACCTGAGTACTCAACTTTGCGTCGTCGCAAGTTCAATTCGATATACCAACTACTAGGTCTTGAGTCAAGTGACGTAAAACAAGGCCACTGAGAGGATGGTAATTATTTACCAAATGACTCGACTTATTATCTGCTTTAGGTTCAACACATAAGCTTACACTGGTCTAACGATTCATCTATTCATAGTTTTGTTTTGTTTTCGTCATTTGTGCAATTCAGACCAACCATGCATGACAGAATCTGCCGATGCGTTATGCATGCATGACGTCAAATTAAGATTTTTTGAAACTTAACGACGAATTCATTCAGAGCCTCAATGAAAAGTCAAGAAATATGGCGATGCCAAATATTTCATAAGCGTCCTTGGGTCACGTGGTTTTAATTTAATAAAGAAGTGAATAAACTTGAAATTAAAATCAAAATTCTTTATCAGCGTCAAATGTAATTGAAGCGTATTGAGCCAACGTCAATATCGGATGAGTGGTATTCATTAGTGGATACTAAAGGATTTCCTCATCGTCAGTCTATAATAATCAACACAAGACGCCATTGTTGTAAAGGACTCTTTCCTAATTATTTAAACAATAATGAAAGGGCAATAACTTCATCAATTAATCTATGGTCAATATTTTAATTAAAAGTAATAATTGTTTACCTTTATTCGTAAAGTATCAATCAATTTCAACTAAGTCAAGAAAAAGCTTGGATTAACTATACTTTGCATTCGCATAATAGAAGTTTAGTTAGGCCAAGGCGTAAGCTAGTGATGCTTTGTCAAGGAAAACAAAAAATGGTGAGCCGCACATTTTTTATGGGAAAAAAGTTCTATTCTTGTCTATTGCAGCAATAATTTTACACTCATTGATTGCAGTGAACATGCGTATAGCGCTATCCCACTTATCTCTGTTGAATGCTCAAAGCGCTTTACAAAGGGGTGTCCGACAGGTATGTTCATTCCATTACCATCGCAACTCCTGGTGGAGGTTGAAAAAGATTTGCCTGAAATATCCAAAAGAGTTCTGACAATATACATATATGCCAATGGCTGGATATTCATTATACCTAAGTAATGTGAAGAAATGTGTGTAAACACCTTTTCCCCAAGGTTTAAATATTGCGGCGCCGATAAGCGAATTCGAACACGCGATCTTTTGATCACAAACTGAGTGCCTTATCACTACGCCACAGAGTGAAAGAAATTGACTCATTGTTTCTTTGTACTTCACAGGCTGGCGTTGACAAGGTGGTCCGGTTTGTGAACACGCATGATGCTACCGGGCTGTGTACTCCAATAGCAACGACGGGCGCAGTTACTGAGTTCTACTCACACATTCGCTGGGATATTGGCGACCATGCTGAGCGACTTAACACCGATGTCAGTGGATGCGTTGAAAAGACCTCCTAGACAAGTCACCATATTTTGATTTAAAAGTTTTACACATGGGAATATTTTCACACGAGTACCTAGACGTCTAGATAAATAATTTGTTAAAGAATAATAAAGGCTCCAATAACTACAGCCTCTTATACTGAATTATCTTCTATTTTTTCACTTTCATTCGCTCTCTATGTTTCTTGACCTATTTATCTATCTATTTGACTAACATTTTACTATGTATGCCTTCATCTATACATTTGCAATAGTAACTAAAATGACACCAGATGCGAATGTGATTCAGAGAACCGTCTTTTAGTGTTGATCGCAATTGTTCAGGACAAAATTGTATACATGCAGTCTCTTTTACAGAAGATATGAACAATATAATAAGCAGATTGAAATAAACGCAACACTTCTATAGCATGTGCTCTGTGTGTAATATATCATATCATCTGAAATATAAAGTTGTTTGTGTGGTAGCGGATATTAACAGCAAGGAGGAAAATAATTTTCACGTTTCATACATAGCGATGTGAATATTGAATTACATCGTATATATAACAATATACAAGTATATGAATGTATGAATGAATGCATGTAATTGCTTTGCATTCATTATATTGTTGTAGTGTGTATAATAATAATAATAATAATAATAATAATAATAATAA
>JAUEKR010430710.1:0-12338 GCA_031762895.1 Corambe burchi
GTTCTGTGCGCTTGGCGTGACGTAACCACGGATACCATGACACACGCTGTCAGTCGGTTTGCGGAGAAGATTGGACTAGCGGTGGAAGAGGATTGTGGGATAGCTACATCATCGGACAGATTGGGTCGACTCACTCAGTCGTCTAGTCTACAAGGAGATGAGGAGGATTTCAGTAAGAGAATTCTTTCATTTATTTTTCTCAGGATTGTTATTCTTGATTTTTTGTTTTCATAAGCGACACATTTTGTGCTGCTGCCAATTCCATTTTAATTTTAATCTAAATCCTTAATATTGTGACCTCAGACGCTTTTATTTAAGCTAATTGGGGCAATATTTCATATTTTATCTGCCATCAATTGTCACAGATTATAGGTGTGAAATTGTAGACTCATGTGTATTGAGAGAAATATGATGAAAAAGTGTGAATACTTGCTTGGCGCGGGATATTATCAATTACGAAAATAGTAGAAGTAGATCTAATGTGAAAAGCTTGTGTATTGCTGTAATATAATGTCAAGCATCTAGTCTTTAATTGATTAACAACTTATTTTGTCCTTAGTAAACTACACAAATGTGACTATGTGCATACTGAATACATGCCTTAGCAAAACTGACAAATCATCAGGAAATTGGGATGAGGTTGAAATTAGGGGGAAAGAATGTGTGAGATCGCAACTTAGGGAATGAAATAGATAGAAGACAAACACATTTATTTTGAACGTTTCAGTAGAATGTCTTCATGAGCACAGGAAGGACAAACGAGGTAGACGAAAGAGACTTAAATTAAGTGAAATTAGTGATAGAGTTTGAATGCTATTGCAATAACTTTATCAAGAAACCTCTCTTTGTCCTGTTTTATTTTTCAGCAATGCTTCTAGAGGGGATGGAAGCTCCGATGACAAGTTCTCTTAACGTTAGTCTCAACTCAACGTTTTCAAGGTGAATATCAATCTGTATTCTCTTTCCGATTTTGTCCTTAAGTGTTACTGTTGACTGGGTAGGAATTTTTCAAATTTTGCTCAGATACCTGCTTTTAGCAGCCTGATAATTAGGATTTTAAACCACTAAGGGATTTTCAATGTGCTTAGATGTAAACACGGAACCTCCTTATTTTGTGTCCATATCTGAGCATACTAGATTCGGATCCTACCTACCCTAGGATCACTGAAATGGAAAATGCATGGCAAATAGTGACGTTCTTCCGGATTCAAACTCATATCATTTCATTTATAGGCAGACACCATACCACTGCACCACGGAGCCCCAACATCTATATTTATCATTTCAATTTTGATGTTAAAACAATTCTCCAAACATTGCAAGTTTTTGTCTTATTTGGAACTGTTTTATTATTTTACATCTTTTTAAAGTAATTTATTTGTATAACAACAATTAGCTGTTCAAAAGTATTGTACAATATTAAATTGAGTATTACATTTGGCACTATTACAAATCTATAATGTGCACATCGCCATATTGAATCCGTCCTTTTCCCTCTCCCCAGCCCACTTCATCGCCTTTTTGGTGAGACGGAGAGAAGCGTAGAGAGTGAAGTGGAGAGACATTTCCTTCTGTCTGGCGGACTTCAGGAAGCAATGGATGAGAGGGAGTCTAGATGTCATCGACTTAGGGTAAGTTGGAATTAGATTATTGAGTTTTGTATCAGACAAGGGTTAGGGTTAGGATTAGGTATGATTTGAATTTGTAATATTGTTTGCTGATGCAGTATATTGTAATACTCTCAATAAGAAGCAATGGATGAGAGGGAATCTAGATGGCATCGACTAAGGGTAAGTCTGGATAACATATTGAGTTTTGTGTCGGATAAAGTTAAGGATGATTTGTATTTGAAATGATCTTTTCTAAAAATACTTGTCTTAACAAATCATTGTGAAGCGTCATACCCAACATCTGTGATTTTATATGGGAACAAACAATGATACGCATTCTAAGAATTAAGTTGTCTAAAGTCACATGAAGAGCACAGTTTCGGACATAGTGGGCCATTCATAATCAAATAATCTTCATCAATACATCATAAATGAGTGAATGCAGCTTTAAGTTCTTGTAATTGTAGAATGTAGCAGGCAATGACATATTATTGGTGGAGGACATCTCAGTAATGATGGCTTGTGTTGTGTGCATTATTTTCATGGTTTTATTTTCAATGCACATTTTGTTCTGCTTATTATGCAGTCTATGTTATGCACACCACTTAAATGTTGTTTATGAATGCCTTTAATATGTATTTTATCAAGTTGAGTTATAAACTAATGGCTAATAAATCAACGTGATCTTTGCGATTTCATTCATTCAGGCCACGGTAACCAACGCCATCATGCGAATCCAGCACTGGCCGGTCTACCCAGCATTTGACCAATGGGTGGAGTTTACAGCCAGACAACGGGAACTCAAGCAAATTACAACAAAGGTCAAGGTGTTTGTGGATTACATGGACACCAAACTGGCTCTACGAATGTGGAGAGAGAATTTCAAAGCACAGAAAGCGTCAAAGGCGCATCATGTGAGCTGTGTTGTTGTTGCTTTTACTTGTCACATGATTTAGTCCCATAGTTCTGACCCAGCAGAAAGTTACGACTGAGAATTCCTGATAGTTCAATGTAATGTAATAGTGTATGCTAACCTGGAAAACTAGACAACTCTTAGTACTACACTCTTGGTTGACAAATTCAAACTTTAGTTCTAAAATAAAGAGGTAAAGATTTTTCTTATTTAGCGCACTTATCACCAAAGTCTCATGGCGCTTTACATCTCGTTTACTTCCCCAGCCAACAGCAAACATTTAACACAGGCGAGGCATTCGCCTGTTAGGTATGTTACAATTGTTTTTTTTACAAAAGACAGCTGTCTTTTTGACCAGTTACTCTATTTCACCAGAGTTCAGTGAGGCAATCGACACAAATTTTATTGTATAAGGAAAAACCACAGTAACGGGCGGGAATTGAACCCGGGATCATAGCAACGACAACAGTTCAATGCCTACCGTCTGAGCTAACCATGCCGTTCTGCTATTTTTAATTATATTGTTGTCATTCATTTTCTACTTTATCCTCATTTTTGTGTTTACAGGACTCCCACGTTCTGCGATCAAACTTTGAAGCCCTTAGAGAATACTGTCACCACAGAAAATATGTCAAAGATTTATCCAACAAGGGACATAGATTTCATATGCTCTCTATATTCCAAAAGTTGTTTCCGATATGGTTATCAAAGGTGAGAATATAGGGCTATTGTCGCTATAACTGTGGGGTTGTTTTTTTTTTGGGGGGGGGGGGAATATTTTTGTTTGATATGGAAACTGATAACCAAGTATTGATCCTTAAATCTGTCAGTGTCAGAAGACACACAAACTCACGATTACTAAATATCACCACCGACTAATAAGGATTGAGAGATACTTCTTTTTCTTTTTCTTCTTCTTTCAATTTTGATAATTGACTCAATTGTGCTTGAGTATTACTGTTGACTGGGTAGGAATTTGTAAATTTTAACAGGGTGGTGGTTTTTAGCAATCTGCTCATTATGATTTTAAACTACCAAGGAGTTTTTAACATGCTTTGGTGTAAACAAAGAACCTCCTAGGTTTTTTTGTCGATATTTTAGTAGAATAGATGTCAAATCCTACCTGCCCTAGGATCAGGGGTGTGAAAAACACAGAACAAATTGTTGTGTCCATCCAGATTTGAGCCAGACACCATACCACTGCACCACTGGGTTCCCTAATGCTATTACTGTATAACCTTGACCTTGTGTTTATCCACAGACATTAAAACAAAGGCAAGAGAAGCAGGTAATGGAACTCTGGACTACCAAGACGGAAAGGGAAATAGAGTTAATGCCCCTGGAGAGTCGATTGCGTCATAGATTCGGCATTAAGACACTTCGACAATGCTTTTCTATCTGGCTACTTAAACATCAGCACTTTGAAAAGATTCAACATGTCTACCAGACCAATGTATTGACTTGGTTAGTCTTGCTTTGTTTGTTGTTTTTCTATTTAGTGTCTTACATACCACTGTTATCATTAATTAATTTATTGTGCAGGGGTGGAAGGAAACAATTTGCACTTTATTGCAACAGTCATTGTTCACATGTTAAAGGGTAGCACATGAATTAAAAGTAGACGTCTATGTCCATTGAAGTCAAAAGTTAACTTAGTGGATTACGTAATCTTACACAACTACTCAGATATGATAATCAGTCATCATCAAACATAAATACAGAACCACTTTAGTGCCCGGTTGACCTGTTTCCATGGCGCAGGAGACAAAAACGGTTACTTCTGTAGTATTATTCATAATAGCAGAAGTATCCACTGGAACAGCTGCCACAGTAATAGGTTGGAGTGATTGATTATAGTAATGGTAGTAGCTTTTTTATTCCCTCTTTTTTGCTCCCTTTTTCACTTTTCCACACATCAAAGTCATGCAATATTTACACTAGAAATCAAATTGTGCTCCTCACGGCTTGTTTGTTTATTGCTTTACAGGACATTCAATGCATGGAGAAGCTGGTCTAAGCACAAACACAATCTCAGTGAAAACATGGAGTTGATGAGAAGGCGGAGACAGACTAGAATGGTGGGTTGGTTGTTTTACTAGCCTTTGCATTGATTTGTGTCATACTAATGATGATGATGATGATGATGAAGATGATGATGATGATGAAGATGATGCGGTTTGCAACTTTTATGGATTCGCTTTGCTACTGCCTGAGAATGTCGCTATCTTTTTAGCCAGAATTGTCTATTTTTCCAGGTCATTTGTCAATTTCCGAAGATTGTTTAGGTCTTGAAGGCATGCCAGTTCATGTCCACGGTTGATTGCATAGTTGTGATCTTTCTCTATGGATGTTCTTGGTGCTCGGAGATCGTTGTTGGCCGTGACTGGGAGAGTTATCGGAGGTCTGCTTCTAGACCCAATGACTGTTTTCGATTCTTCAAAGTATTTATTCATAGGCCATTTGGCGAGGATATCGTGTTCTCGTGATACTAATGGGGTATCACAAAGAAGATCACGTTATCAGAAGTTCACTGCATCCATTGTATTAGTTAAGTATGTGCCGCATCAGTTCCACGTTGCATTGAAGATGATGGCTTCAATCCAAATATCACTAGAACTGATTTTGCTACAAAGTCAGACAGTGTACATACAATGAATATGAAAAACTAACAACTGCATGGAAGATGTCTTATAAACATGTGAAAACATGCAGCAGTACAAAATGAAGTAAATATTAACAATATTTGTTTTAAAAGCCACACACACACACGCTCACACACACACACACAGGTGAATCGACTCACAGAATATACCTTTGTGTATGCTTATAGTGATGTTGTTGATGATCTAAAACTACAGCCAAAGTTGAATACAACAGTCGTATTCTGTATTGACGTAAAGGTGCCGTTCCATGTAAAAAAAGGATCGTACATTCAAACATCATTCCAACCGAGTTGGCTGCAATAGCAGTGGACTGTACGTATAGGTGTATGTGTGTGTGTATGTGTGTAGGTAACTAATACATGTATGTATGTGTGTGTGTGTGTAGGTAGCTGATACATGTATGGATGTATGTGTGTGTAGGTAACTAATGCATGTATGTATGTGTGTGTGTGTGTGTAGGTAACTAATACATGTATGTATGTGTGTGTGTGTAGGTAACTAATACATGTATGTATGTGTGTGTGTGTGTAGGTAACTAATACATGTATGTATGTGTGTGTGTGTGTAGGTAACTAATACATGTATGGATTTGTGCGTTAGAATAGATTGTTATTACTGTAGAGTGAGTGAATAACAAATAAATAAAGAAAACAAACCACGCCTACCTTTTTATTCTGATGTTGATGTCCCAAAACTCAGGCATTTCAAATGTGGCAAACACGACTCCATCAAAGCAGAGAGACGGAGATGAGGTATCTACAGGCGTGGAAATTCTACATGGCTGACATCTTACACAACTGGAGACGATGGAGTCAAGGTAAAGGAAAAACAGTTTTTATTTGTGAACATTTAGTTTTCATTTATAACCTTGCATATATAGTTATATTTAGAGGTGTCAGTGACACATTGGCTAAGGGCTTCAGTTAATGATCATGTGATCATGGGTTCAAGACTAGTCATAGTGTTTGCATATTGTAACTGTTTTACTTTTCCAGTACTGATAATGCTTTTATCATCTGAGCAGGGTGAGACATTTGGTTGAGATGTTTCTCATGCTGTAAACCTAATGTTGGATTTGAACCTGAGTCCTTCAGATCACAGATCCGAGCACAAATCTCAACAAAGAATTTCTCAACGGAGAAAATTACAGGAATCATTTCAGAGTTGTGCTGAATGATCCACAAGAACAAAAAATGTGTGCCGAGCTGTATTTTGTATATTGAAGGTCCTGCTTGTACCTTATCAAAGGGTTTTTGAGAAGAGTGGTATACAGGTCTTTTCATCAATTTCTCTATTATGTACTTTGTCCTGTGAATAAATGTTACAGTTACACGGATGCATGTTTTCCCCATTTAGAAAAAGCATGTATTGTCATGTAATACTGATTTGTTTTCTAATCTATTCATGCAACACTGTCACGTCCACACAGATACAAAGCAAAGAAAACTCAGTTACCAGACAGTTGTGAAGCATCAATCCATCCATCTACTTGGTGACTTTCTCTCTAAATGGAGATGTTTGACCTTGAAATCAGTCAAAGTCAAGGCTGATCATAATCTCAAGGTTCTATCAAGGTCAGTAAATACAGTTGACTGTTCTTTGACAGTTGGTTAGGTCCAATAAAGGAAACAAACTCATTTAAATGATACTGTTGATGTGTCAGTAATGAAAGTCTCCCATCCATTGAGAAACTTTTAGCCTCATAAGTTGGTTATGTTGTTAGTACTTTAATTGCAAGTCATCTCACAACGAATTTCAATATAGTGCATATATGAAATACCAATAGAAATATATTTGTTAGTTGTTAGCATACTATTTAGACTTACTAATCTAGTACTCAACTATCTAAATTACCTAACAATACGTAAAATCTAGATAAACATTAAAATTCCATTTATTGTAATGCTATCAAACTATGGAATGTCCTACCATTGACTACTAAGATGTTAAGCAATGTAGAATCAATCAAAGATGTACTAAAATTAACTTGATTGATAAGAACACCATAATCTATGTGTAGTATAATAACACAGTACATAATATGAACATGTGCTGCGTCAAAAGTATCTACTAGTTGAATGAATCAGTTGACATATTTAAAGATGATGAGTCCTAGAAAATAGGAGTAGAGTCGCAATATGGTGTGTGGTAAATGGAAATAATAAAAATGCTGTTGATGGCCTAGAAGGCAACTCAAGCAACATCTGCAACATGGTAACATTCCTTACGCTTGAAGCGATGTCGTTACATCGGAAGTTTGCTACAACTACTGTATTGAGCATTGGGGTATAGAGATGGTTCCATGAAAAAATAATCGTTACATTGTTTTAAATCAAGAAGCCGATATCTAATCAAGTTGGATTAGTAATTCTTGAAAAGCAAGTAGTTATCCATCCAATTGCAGCCTCAATGAAATACGCTCTCACTCATCAATGTTTTCAAAAACATGGCATAAACGATGAAAGTTGTTGATGTGGTAAATGTAGCAGTGGTAGTTATTGCTGTTATCTAACTACAGTACAACTACTCAATTATGAACCTCTGAATAAAGAGCACATATCAACAGTCGCCGTGATTTTGTTATCCCAGAGTTTACGCTGTATACAATTCATCTGTCTTCTTTACCATTCTTATGTCTCACTTCTCAGTGCTTTCAAGGAATGGCGTTTGGTGATTGTTGCATCTAAAGAGCAGAAGGAGAAGATTCTCACTGTGCAAGTTTTGTCTTACACTTTGCTGGTAAGTTGGTGGTGATGTGGTCAGTCTTTTGATTTTTTGTTTTCTATTTTATTGTGTTTTATTTTATATGATGTTTATTTGATTAGTTTAAACTTAAGATTTAATGGCTATTATAACAATATGACCCTTTTATGCTCTGTTAAAACATTTGATTCCGTCAAAGCATACATATGGTCATTGTAATTTATATGATTTATAATGGCACAAGATAATCATTTATTGTATGTTTTAAAGGAGTTTATTTTTTTGCAGTAAAAGAGTAATCTGTGTGGTAAGAACGATTACGCCACGCCTGCCATTGATTTCATTTGTAGCAACTCAGATGAAGTCATTTTCGGATAAATGGATCCTTCTTATCTGGAATGGCCCCTATGCATCGATACAAAATTTGTCAGCTGTAGCGAACTTCAGATGAAGCGATCCTTTTACTTGTCACCCACCGACATCATTACAAGTGTGTATACACTTTTAAATGGGATTCAAATCCACAACCGGGTCTTTTACTAACATTTCTATGACAGAAAAGTACGTCAACATAAGATCTTCAATTACTAATTAATTAAAAAAAACAAATAAATAATCTCCATGACATATAATTGTCTCACAAATCAGGTGAAAAGATTGTTCAGACATTGGCATGATGAATACACGTACAGGAAGTGTTTGGAGGAGCAACGGCTTCAGGAAGCTGAAAACAAAGCTTTGAAATATGCCTTGGCGTGGCGACGCAAGTGTCTTAAGTCAAGGGGAAGACAACTCCATCAAGTTTTACAGCAGCGACAGGTTCAATCCTTTGTTCTAATCTTATACTAAATTTATTATCTTCTTCTTTTTCCTTTTTATATGGTAGTTTTTTACTGATTAGCTTCTTTTTATTGGGGGGGGGGGGGTGCTGCTTTATTTCGCAATTACTTCTGGTGAAAGTACTGCATGACCAACTCTCTATCTGATGTCAATTTAAAACAGCAGCTTTTAAAAAAAAAACAATAGTAGCTATATACACAGTATTACTTTAATTGTGATAAACCACCTAATAATCATCATCATTAGAAAAAGAATGACTACAATGATAATATTTTGGATATATTGTTATTGTTTTTATTATGGGTATATGTATTGTTTATTCATGTATTATTATTATTAATATTATTATTATTATTATTATTATTATTATTATTTTTGTTGTTGTTGTTGTTGTTGTTGTTATTATTATTATTATTATTATCATCATCATCATCATCATCATCATCATCATCTTCATTATCATCATTATTGTAGCAATCATAATATTGATCAGGATGAATATAAAATTCAATAAGTAACTCTTTACGGCTCATTTCAGGTCAGCGTGTACTTCAACCAATGGCGTGTCCGTTACAACTCAATCGTTGGACTCCATGACAAACTGCATGAGTGGACCAAACAACGCAACACTTCAATCCTACACGACTACCTCAAAGAGTGGCTGTCAAGGCTGCACTGTGACCAGGCTTCTAGATTGTTCCAAAGTCGACTCACTGTCACTTTACTCTTAGACTGGAAGATTTTTGCTAAAGGTGAGACTTCACGTTTATGTATTGTGATAGGAAAAAAGAGGCTCTTTCTTAGATGAGAAGTTACTGTCAACTACTACGCTTGTAGCGGAACAAGAAAATGGATTGCTACATCCAAATTTTGCTACAACTGTCATAATTAGCATTGGTATATTGCTGCGGTTCATTGAAAAAATGATCTCTACATTCAAAAATTGCTATAACCGTCTTCGTTACAAGCATTATACTGTACATGAGGCCAGTACTTGTCCCTGGTTTCTATGGCGAAAGCATTTGAATATCTACAATCTCTCTTGGCTATGAAGACAGTCCATCCTAGTTTACTTCCCTTGTTTCATTGACTGATACTCTTTTTTTATGTTGGGATCAAGAATGTGTAGGGTGTCTTCCCTAAAAGAATACAAAACCCTTACCAGGAATCAAACCCACAGTCTTATAATCAGAAGTCCAGTCTCTTAGCCACTGCATCACTGAGTAACTTGTAGCATGAATTCAGTTTGATTTTATTTAAATTAGTTATCTTGTTATTGTCCCTTCATGTGGAGGCTTTTCATTTCATTCGTGTCACATAATGCGAAATGACGTCATGAGCTCTTTTTGTGTAATATGATCTTTTGTTTGTATTTTATCATGGATGTTGATTTCATTAAATCTCTCTCCCATAATTATTTATGATATATTTCTTTTTCTTTGCCCAGAATCCAAAGAGAGACGTATCCGAGGCATGGCCTTACAGAAAGCGTTACAAGAACGTAACCAACATGTTTACTTTCAGTATTGGAAGGCGATGACACTTGTTAAACGGTCAATTCAACACAACGCAGACACGAAGCTGCAGTTGAAGTGAGTTGATGCTTCTCAAGATTAACAAGATCATTGATACGATCACCATTATCAATACATAATCAAATAATGATAATTTGAGCATACTTTCCAACAGTAATACTCAACTAGTTGAGTCAGTTGGTGTATTAAAAGAAGAAAGAAGAACTTTAAAAATCATTCTTTTTCTTAGTTTTGATTAAAAATCTGAAGGCTTTTAAATTTTACTTTTTAAAACAACACAGCTCTTGATAATTATTTCAGTTGCACTCAAATTCTAAGCAATGTTGAAATTTGACTGTCCTATATGCCTAAATGTAGGTAGAAGTAGGATATTCTTTTTATAAAATATAGATGTGGTTATTAAATATGTCAACGAATCTAATAACATTTTCTTTAGTTCATTGATACACTTTTTTCACGTAATGCAAGCAACTTGAACATGATAATCAGCTAGTATTGGCTTCCTTTCATTCGTTATTCTTAGCTCTTGGCATTTATCAGGCTGTAATTTCATTTTCCATTTCTTTTCCCAACATTACAATTCGTTTAAGTCTTGTTGTAATCATAAACTCTCTTCAATTGATTTCATTTCCCAAAACAGAAAGCAATCATTTGCGGTACATTTTGTTCAAATATCTATATTGATTTCATTTCCCAAAACAGAAAGCTATCATTTGCCATACATTTTGTTCAAATATCTATATTGATTTCATTTCCCAAAACAGAAAGCTATCATTTGCCGTACATTTTGTTCAAATATCTATTTATGTATTTACTTGTTTGTATGTGTACTTCTTTATACATTATTTTTACAAGTTAATTTTTATGTTTATGACTTAATTACAGGATATTTGCAGCGTGGAAATCGCACAGTCGGACCATGCATCACCTTCGTAACCTTGAGGATCACATGACCTCAAAGGTCAACACTAGAATCGTGTCAAACGCATTCAACAACCTCAAATGGAGGGCTGAGTATTGCCTGAATCTCAGTGATGTTTGTACTCGTATCGTCAAGGACAGAACTCAGGCTACATTGAGGGCAGTTTTGGTGCTTTGGAAAGATCGGCTTGACAGGATCACAGCTGCCAGGTGAGTAGGGATATGAGAGGGGGGGGGTAATTGATATGAAACTTTGGCCAAGCGATAAAGACATCTGTAGCTGTAATGATTTGTTGATAAACCCCACAATGAGTATCACAGTATCACATCAACGTCAAAGTGCATACTGGAACACTCTTACGTCTGAAGAATTGATTACGTGTGTTTAGAGTGTATTCAATTCAGGAATTATTCGGTGAAAAAACGAATGTTTATGAAATTAGACTGCAGATCGAAGAGTTCTGAGTTTGATCCTCATTAGGCATAGTGGTTAACCCTTGTGGAAGGTTACTTATTCTAATTGCTTATATTGACAGAGTTGGGCTCTGATGATACTTGGTTCATGGCATCAAATCAAAAGACCAATTCACACTCACTAAGGGATTTAGAAATAAGATTGTTTTAAATTTCTGTCGACAAAATAGCACAAAAAAATCAAGAATGAGTTCACACCATTAGTTTATATTGATACAACAAGTTTGTGACTTGTATACCAGTCAATATTTATCAAGGCTGATATTTATGACATCATTGCTAATATTACCATTAATCAATACAACAAGTTTGTGACTTTCATACTAGTCAATATTTATCATGGCTGATATTTATGACATCATTGCTAATATTACCATTAATCAATACAACAAGTTTGTGACTTTCATACTAGTCAATATTTATCATGGCTGATATTTATGACATCATTGCTAATATTACCATTAATCAATACAACAAGTTTGTGACTTTCATACTAGTCAATATTTATCATGGCTGATATTTATGACATCATTGCTAATATTACCATTAATCAATACAACAAGTTTGTGACTTGCATACCAGTCAATATTTATCATGGCTGATATTTATGACATCATTGCTAATATTACCATTAATCAATTCAAGTTTGTGACTTTCATACTAGTCAATATTTATCATG
>JAUEKR010430932.1:0-12337 GCA_031762895.1 Corambe burchi
TCTCTCTCTCTCTCTCTCTCTCTCTCTCTCTCCTTTTTCTCTATCTGTCTATCTCTTTCTCTGTTTCTGTGACTTTTAAACAAACACTCATTCATTAATTTCGTTTGCTTGCTTGGTATTGCTTTTTTATTTGTTTCGTTTTTGTCAATGTAACAATGTAAAAATACGTAATGAATATTTCCCATTTTAATATTTCCCTTTCTCACACTCACCTTCTCTTACTTCCATTCTCTCTTTCATTCTCTCACTCTCTATATCTCTTTCTCCGTTCTTGATAATAATATTTTTTTCTTTTACTTTCATAACCTTAGAGATTGCATTAAACAATAACATAAACACTATTTGTAGCATATTTATAATAACATAATAATATGTAAGTGTGATAAGGTTGATTACATAATAATATAGAAACCAAAATAATGGGTTTTTTTTTTTTGCAAGATCCGTTTATAACGTTATTCATTCAGCAATATTTTATCTGTCAAAGTAATCAAAATGTAAGCATTGCATTTTTATAGTACGCGTGTCACGTAAGTCTCAAGATGATTTACATATCATGATTTACTTCCTTACAGTCCTTGACATTCACTTATCATCTCAACTTCTAGTGGAGTATACAAAAGAGTTGTGATTTAGGGCGTATACTGCAAGAATCGGGTACTCTTTGCACCTGAGTGGGGTAAGGAAATGTGTGAAAATAACCTTTCCAAAGGACATAAACATTCCGTCGTCACCAAGTGGATTCGAACCCATGACCTCTCGAACACGAGTCGAGCACCTTATAGTTTTACAACAGAGTAAAAAGGCTCTTAATTTTTTGTAGAAACATTTTCATTCATGGCAATTGTTAAAGAAAAGCAATATATCGTTATTGATTTAAGTAGTATTTACACAATTAAATTTATGAGAAATAGCAATACAATATGACAATATAGGACATCGTTTCTGGTAATATACAGCGATATAATTCAATATGCCAATTATATCTGATTTTAGAAACTAGCACTCATCTCATTAAAAAAATAAAAATATTTCGGTTGATATAGAAGCGAATTGAGTGATTTGAATAACCCTATGTCAAATTAATGAGAGACTTTCGATACAATCTTTATTTTAAACCAGAGAAGTAAAATAAGCTGTTTGCTATAGTTCGTGAGATCCTTTTAAAATGCTTTGATGCAAGGCCATATTGATGCTGGTCATTTTCCATCTACCTAGATTTCGGCAGCTTGTTAGATAAATACCATTACTATGTAAATAATTGTAGTAACAAAAAAAAAGTTTGTGGTTGCTTAGACTAGGCCTAACCAAGGCCACTCTTGTTTTTTATTATGTGGTGATAATTCACAAGTTACCAACAACTTGAAAATTCCCGACATCCCTATGGCTTAGTCCATAAGTCATTGTTCAGTTCATCAAATTATGTTCATAACCTCTGAACCTTTGCAGGAGGAACGAATACAGGATTAATGGTAAAATTGAGATCCGACTCTTTGCTCTGGCCTCCAATTTGTTTCTTAGCAGAAACGAGCTCTACTCCACTTGAAGTCCTCAACACTTGCATTGGTTCGTACGGATTGTTGCCGTTCGAGTTAGATATGGATGATCCATCACTGCTTGACTTGCCATCGTCGTATATAAGAGGTCTGAACGGGATGAGTGGTGCAATTGATTCGTACACTTTGTTCAAGTGGCTTATCGTCCTTCCACCTTCGTTGTTCTGGTAATCATGTGGATCAGATGGTGGTGGTGGTGGTGGTAGTGGTGGCTCTTCCACTTCTCCTTCCTCTCGATCAACTGATGACCTTCGGATGAGATCAGCATCTTCTTCAGTCGTAGACTCCACGAAGCTCTGGTTGTTGCTATGGTTCAAAGGTGAGTTATTTTCATCATCGTCGCTTTCTGCTGCTCGAACTTGTGATCTCATGGTCACGTTAGCATCGTCTTGTACTTCTCCTTCATCATTCTGGGTATGGATCAGATAATATAAGTTATAATATCATTAGATTCTAGATATAAAAAAAGTATTTAAATTGGTCGAATAATTTGAAAATAATTGTAAGAGCGTTTGGAAAGAAATAGTGAATTAAGTCCCATCCCAAAAAAGTGAATGAAACAATCAAGTTAATTTATTATTTACAATCAGTTATATATTCCTAGTTCTCCTTTTTGTCCATATACCATAAATTGAATAGTTAACGCTAAGCTTATAGATGATAATCTTTCCCTTCTTTCAATGATGAAAAACGTCATCCGCTGTGTTCATCAAAACGGGTTACAATATCGTGGAATGAGGGAACTACCACAAGGTACGCCAGCGTTGTTTACCTATCTCTCTCGTACCTTCTTAAGCCTAATAAAAAACAACTCTTAAATGAATCAAAACCCTTATCATAATTACCGATGAACATTAATGTATGGTCAATTAATCTTCTAAGGATTTATGCAATCATATTTCTATCTCCAAACAGACGTATGGCACGGTATAGGTAATGCGTAAATACAATACATAAACCCTTCATTTCTGTTTGCAAATGATATCATAAACCACTTCCTGTTTGTCGCATCTTGACTTTGTGATGGTTCATCACGCCTAGAGAGAGGGAGAGTGAGATGAAGGCGGTATGTCGCGCTTGCTGAGTGTGAAAACAAGCATAGACGTAGTAAAGAGTCTTATCATATCAATTTTTTTTGTCGTTACTCACCACAAAAGCAATATTGTCATGGGCTCCTGAGGCTCTGGAAATGGAGGGCAGTACACTCCCATCATGATAGGCTCTGACCTTGGCTATGACTGCCTCGACGTGCGACCTTGGCACTACGCCAATACGAAAGAAGGCCACTCTTCCCTCGCTTAGGCTACGACAATCTACTACAGTGGACGCCATGTTTTCTGGTGATGGGCCCGAGCACAAGATGCCATCGACCTTTTAATAAAAAAGAAACAAGAAATAACTACTATATAAAGCTTAATCTGGATTATTATCTTAGAGTTCTTTGGAGGGCATGTGATTCATCGTCATTTTGTTGTTAACCAAGATCAATGTGCTTTAAAAAGGGACAATTAGTACGTTTCAGACCTCAATGTACACAAAATTGATATCATAGCCGACAATACATTAAATAAAGCAAGCATATAATAAGTTAAAAACAAAAGCATGAAATCCTAATTATCATACTACACAAACTAAAACAGTCTTTTTGATCTAACTGATTTCAATGGTATGCTACGAGTGCATTAATTAGGCACATAATGTTACATAATCCAAGCATCACATATTTTTAAGACGATATCAGGAATATACGGATGCCACAAAATATATTATTCTGAAAGTATTTGTATCGTTCATTCTCTTATAGGGATGCGATGGACCTAAAAAAAAAAATTATATATAGACAGCCTCAACAAATACGTCCTCAATAACTCAACCAGTCATATAGAGCTAATAAGGAGTAGAGCATGAGCTCAAACTCAAGGGTCGAACTAAGAAATAGTTCGAACTTTGAAAAAGATTCCAAAGTTCGAACTTTTCCAACCTCGGAAGTGATAAGTTAGGGCTTTTAGAGCTTTATAAAAAAACTTTGTCAAGCTGTAAATAAGAAGGACTGGTAGCAGATAAGTCTGACATAACATTGTCGTTGTTATCTATCACAGATTAGTCGCATGAAGAAGAAAGCAATTATTTAATGGACGCACTTAAACATAACTCACATTTTCAAGTCCTAGTTTTGCAAGCACTTGAAGATGATGTGTGGTATCCGCCTCTCCCGTGGGGTTTGCAGACGTTGTTGCGATTGGACCTGTCTGATCGATGAGATGTGACGTCACTGTATTGTCTGGCATTCTACATGCGATACTGTCTGGTCTCCCCACATACTTGCCGGACTCGCCCACGCCAAGATTTGTGTACCAGTCACCTAAGATTGAGTATTAGAATGCATACAGATACGGATTGAAGTAAGATTGAACAACAATAGTACCAGCTATAACCAAACCTTACCCCTAACTCGAGGCAAACGATATTCCTAAACCCGAACCCTCTTCAAAGTAGTTAGGTGGCTTCAATGGCGAAATGTTAAAGGGTTAAGGGTTTATGATTATTAAGTTCAAGATACGGTAGCTGAGTAGTAGGTGATGTGTTTTTGGGAAAGAAAATCTACACTAATTCATCACCTCACTCGGATGCTAAAAGGAGTATCAGTTTCCTGAACTGGGGAAGTAACATGCGATGGACTGGTGTGTGACCTATATAGGGTGATACTAGATCTTCACTTTCTTACCTCATAGAAATCGTGGATAAGCACTAGTCTCATGGACCTTCTCGTCAACGAAGAGCTGAAACAGCTTTACCACATTATCTTATTTTATTTATGTCTGCATTATTTTGATGTTGTGTATGATCTCTGGGTGTTTATTGTTGGCTATTTTAGGCTGTGCTTAGCCCTCTTTTGTTTTGGGCCTGTTGTACTTCCAAACTACCATTTATTGAATATAAAAATATATGAAGTGACTTTAATGCTACTCCTTGAAGGAAACAGGAAAGCATCAACAATAACACAATGTAAACTTACCTTTAGGGATAACGAGACTGACAGTGGATGGCCATATTTCATTCATCAATCCCCAAACCAATTCTCCAAAGAGTTCTCTCCCTTCCTCAATTTGCTCCACTTTTGAAATCCACATAGACATTGGCCTATCTTCGGCTTCTCTTTTCGTCAAGTACGCTCTCTGTTGATTAATGGAGCAATAAGTAGTCTATTTTTCTGCAACAGAGAATAGCTACTGAATCATCAGTGGGGCAGCAGCTAAGAGCTAAAGGTTTGTGGTTAAGGGGTCGTGGGTTCGAATCCCAGTTGCGATGTTGCCGTGTTTTGTCCTTTAGAATGACTCTCGGCACACGCATTCTTCAATCCATTTAAGTGCTTGAAGAGTTATCAGTTTACGAAACTTGGGAAAATAATCCCGTGATAGGCATGCGTTACATCCAGGAGACATCGTATATCTTCGCTCGTATGTGGCATATAACCGGAAATAACCAATGACCTCATGGAAGCTTTGGTCTATGAAGAACTTACTCGAATATTGTAACATTCCATACATTAAAATTCCAGGTTTCAGTCAAAACCACTGCAGCAAACTATAAAAACATAATAAGTGGGCTTTAAGATAGAAGACGTAACATAAAGGAGCATGATGATATGAAGAATGAAACATGATAAGATTAAGACTTATTACTTTTGTAAATCAACTGAATATCCATTATTCACTAATAAATAAAAAGACCACCGACCTCAATAGCATGAGGAAACTTGAGGGCTGCCACTAGAACGTAGACCACGTCAGTTGGAATTCCACATATTCCTCCTTTGTTCATGATGTCTGAAAGAAGAGAATACCAACAAAATATGCATACATTTATACAAAAATAGGTATAGATTAATTCAGTTACAACGTACGTTTGGATTGATTACCTACTTCCGAAAAGAAAGGACTACCATGACAAACAAAAGAGATAATATTCTGCAGGATAGTAAGTAACAGCGAGTTAGTGGAATGACAAAGAAAAACGCAAGGCTACACACATGATAAACAGTAAGAACATTGCTATGGATGATACTCACATATTATGTTTAACAACGCTAACATGTAAAATGTCAATGATACTAATTATTTAAATTACGATATCAATGGTGAGACTGAGATATGTTAAAATTTCTTTTTAAAAATTACTTTGAAATTAATAAAAGCATATATTTATATCGCTACTTTACAAGTTAATTTCATTTCAAAAGTGTTCTTACCAGCAATCGCCTTGACACCACTTGCGGTTCTTCCATCAGCCCAAAACGCATCGTGGCCTTGGTAATGTAGGTAACTGACTTGAAGAAACGGTTGACCCAACGGTAGAATCTCGTGGCCCCAAATGTCTCTCAAAGCAAATGCTATGAAACAGTACACGCAAACAATGATGAAGATGACGTTGATGACTATCTCGAATGTAAAAGCCCCGTTGGCGTTGACAGCATGAAGGAGTATCCCAACCAAAACGAGATTAAACATGAACGTCACGGCAGTCCACGCCTTACTAATGGTAATCGAAAGACCAAGAAGAAGCAGACCTACTGATAAGAAACCAACCACGCCAGTTATTACAGCGGCGGAGTTATCAAGTCGAAGTGTGCCGATTCCTCGAGCAGGACCCCAAATCAACCAGACAGAGCCAAAGACGAAAAAACAGCAACTTTCAAAAGACCAACCCTTGGCGAACGAAATTGACCCAACGATGTAGTTACAAACTCCACCGAAGACGATGGCCCATGGAAGAATCCACGGACCTTTAGGAGACCAAAGAATCGTGGCTGCGGTGATTGCATTGATAGCAAAACCAGCCACATCAAAACCTCCGTATCGAGAATATCCCAAGGTGAAATCTGCTGAAAACAGATGCGATGTCGATCTAGCTCCAACGTTTTCTTTCACCGCAAACCGTTTAGTGATTCGTTCTGGCAGACATTTACAGGAGTCGATCATGCTTTGGATCAATCTTTCAAATGTGATCAATTTGGCTCCTAAGGGAAGCTTCCACCCTGAGTTTTGGACTCTTGAGATATGCGCAGCCAAAGAATACAACGAAATGATGAATAAAACCCAACCCATGGCGCCCAGAAAGGCGAGAGAATTGACGTCAACTAATGTGGCCACGCAGAAGATACAGAGGACAAGTATTTGAAGCACTTGGTAAAGTTCTTTAGTCAAAGACACAGCGGCAATAATGGAGAACATGATAAAATGGATTATTGTAGCTGCAATGAGGAAAGGAATGGGAGTATTTGTCGCAAAAACAACAGCCAAGTTAAACCCATTCGAGAACCAGAAAAGACCGTGGAAAAAGGCATAGACGCCAACGTATATATCAGATCTACGCACAGCGACCACTGCAAATATAAGCTGATAAATACCGGCGACGACAGCCCAGACAAAAGCACGGTTAGTTTGTGCATAAATACCAGTGATTTGACCCGCGTACACCGCAGCTCCCAGTGTGTTCATTGCATGGATAACAGGGATATAGTCTCTAGAAATATTAGACATTTGTCCAGGTGTGTAAGCTCTGACACGCTCGCCTTTTCTGTTCTTGTTCCATAACTTCGACAGTACCAGATAGAAAGCTAAGGCGGCAAGAAGAAGGTAATACGCCGCAGCACTTCGTCGTACCGGAGTCCATAAAGCAGCTATCTCGAAGATACATGACAGAAACATGCCTAGAGCTAAAACTGCCGCACATCTGTCTTTGTGATGCAATGCCCCGCCAACAAACAGGATGTAGATTATCAAGAATGATCCATATCCGGCAAACAGAGCCTCTGATGCAAATACAGGTGCATTGACGAAAGACTGGACGATGTGATAGAGTCCGACTCCAGCCCACATTGCGCTCATGGTCATAAGAAGTGACCTGAATAAACCCTCGTCTCGGTCTTGTGATGTGATTCCTGGGAGGAGAATATGGGATGATATTAAAATATTTGAATGAACAAAGAATTCATACATTAAAATAGTACTATGCGACTATAATCATGCTGATTATGATCAATTCTTTAAACTTTTATACATCAATATATAGAAATAATATTCAATTATACAAAACATAAATATAAGCAAGAAAATAGGCAAACAGAAAGAAAACTATAAATAACAACAAGTAATAAAACAAGATCAACCATCTCAAACAAAGTTGCCAATAAAACAAAATCACCCGTAGAAACGAACAACCTAACACAAATTCGTAAAACAACAAAATACTAAACAAAATTATTATTTAGAGTATATTTAAGACAAAAACTTCTGTTTCTGATATTGTGAACTATAATTAATTCGTGAAATGGGTACATTTCGTTTGATCATAAATATATGAATCATTCCGATATATCAAAAATATTACATGCACATGTTCACGGAGTTGCTTTGACTTGGCTTCAATAAAGCAACTTTACTCTCTTTCTATAGGGAAGATCTTAAAAGGTTAATAAAAACTGGAAAATGTCCAAGTTTACTATGACCAACGTTTTAGGACTGTTTGAGCCCTCATTGTAAAGCGATCAGAGATGGTTGAATGTTTGTTTCAAAAAAACGTACCCAGGAGTACCGATGCCAAGGCAAGAAGAAAGATGCAGATTCCATAGCTGAAGTTGATGGGCAGATCGACGCCTGAAACAGTGAAGTTAAACACTGCCACTACCACGAAAATAATGAAGTGTGTGTAGGTGGTAGCAATGGACGCCGAGGACGGCTTGATGATCGGCTCCACATCTGAGGATGATAATAAAGTTAAAGTAATAATAATAGTAGTAGTAGGAGTAAGAGCTAGTAAAAATAGCAGTAGAAGTAGTAACTGTAGTAGTAGGATAGTATTAGTAATAATAGTAATGGTAGTAATAGTAGTAGTATTAGTATTAGTAGTAGTAGTAGGAGGAGGAGGAGGAGGAGTGGGAGTAGTAGTAGTAGTAGTAGTAGTAGTAGTAGTAGTAGTAGTAGAAGTAGTGGGAATAACAATAGTAACATTAGTAGTATTTAGCAATAATGGATATAATAGTAATAGTAGTGATTGTGGTAGCAGTAGAAATAAAAGTGGTAATGGCAGTAGTAGTAGTAGTAATTGTAGTAGTAGTAGAAGTAGTAGTAGTAGTAGTAGTAGTAGTAGTAGTGTTAGTAGTAGTAGCAGTAGTTTTAATGTTGGTCTTAATGATAAGAGTAGTAATATAAACTGTAGCTGTTCAATGACAAGTAGTAATGTTGGTGGTATAGCTAGTTGAGTAGACTCGCTGAGTATTAGTATAAGAGGAAGAATACATGATGATCGATGTTATTGTAGTACAAGTTGATAGTAGTAGTAATAGAAGTTGTAGTAGTTCTTGTTATAACAATATTATAATATTAGTAGTAGTAATTGTAACAGCAGTTGTACTAACAGCAGTAGTGGTAGTTGTTTCTTCGAAGCAGTAGAAATAGTAGTAGTAATAGCAACTGTAGTAGAAATGACCATAGCAGAAACAGTCTTTCTAGTAGTACTAGTAGCACTAGTGCTTGTAAAAGTAATAGAATATTTATATGTAAATAATGACACTCGTTATGACTGTTATTTGTTGCTGTAACACGGGTGCGTTTAATCCATTAACTCTATTACTTCCTGCAACATAAACAAACAAATACCAGCAAAAACAACCAACATCAAATTAATAGTCATAACATGGTCTCGCGGTGTCCGAGCGGCAAAGGTATTGATCACCGGATCGAAGAGGTTGACGTTCGATCTTCGGTAGAGGCGTTGTAATTAACCATTGAGCATGTTTATTCACATTATCTGCTTTCTTTGCCGCCGCTGGACTCTAGCGGCTCTCGTTTTACGATGAACAACCAAAAGACCAATATCCCATTGGAGATGAATATTGTGGGTCTTTTTTCTTTCAGCACATTTCTAGTACTACTGATATTACTAAATCACGAACATCAGCATTGTCAGTTATATCAGCGTAAGACAATTAGAGTAAGTTAAACAAAATCATTATTATAATGTTAAATATGTGTAAATTATGAAATTCTCACATACAATAATTAATTAACAATCATTTACCTGCCATTGGCTGGAATTATGATCAGCGAAAAAAAAAAACAGCAACAAAAAATGAACACACAATCCTGGCGAAAATATCAGTTGATGTATCAATATTAATAATAAATCCAATAATCTTAAAACTTTAAAACAGTTAAAACAGTTAGTTGCTTGGGGTCAACAGCGAAAAATGTTTGTATTTTGGATGAAACCTGCCAGTTTTCCCGGCATGCCTTCATCAATGAAAGCGGCTTACATCGTTACCTAGGCTTGTATACCAACTGTGTTGTGACGTCACACAGGAGATAGGGAAACGAAGAGGAAATGTATTTATTGCACTATACTAATAGAAGAAAAGTAAACAAATAAACCCTTCTATACTATCTATTCCTATACTTCAGTCACTAAAATATATATTGCTATAATGTATACCATTTATTCATGGTTACCAATTTCTATCACTTTCTTCAGACATGAATAAGATCAAAGGACTGATTCTCATTATCGATCATCCATTCATTGACTGATTAAATTTCATTTTTACTTATCACGTTTGCGTGTTTTAAAAACTCATGGTTTGGTTTACAAAAAGAATAGGTTTAACTATTCCCAACTGATTTACAAGTTGGTAAGTGTAATTTATAAGATCGGAATTTGTGGAATGAACCATGGAAATGAAAATGTGCCCAAATAATAAGAAGCACCTTAAAAAAAAACATTACTGAACTTAGATTACAGGGCTATAAGAGCAACATCATCCTTTCGTGACTTGTTAAAACAAGCAACACTATCAAAACATTCATTAAAATTATAATTTCCTTAATAATTGTTTGTCTCTTAATAGAATTATTAATGGAGCAGAATAATTTAGCATTTTCCATAAATAAGGTACACATTATATGCATAACAATGGTAGCTGTGATTAATATTCAGTGATTAGTAAAGAAAGACACACATATGCTAGTCTGTATTGTAATACCAAGTCGTTGCAATTCTGAGATGCAAACAAGGACCTAAAATTAAGATGCAATAATTATGCACATTGATGAATGCAACATAATAATTTCTCCCTTTTGTATTTTAAAACAATAATATGCTTTTTATTTCCGGCTCACATTGTGTTTCTATCTGAGCAATTAATCATATCGATATTATATTCTTATAAAGCACACTAACAAAATAAAACAATTGTAATATATATGTTTGTAATATGTCGATTGTCAAAATAAAGTTATTAAAAGAAAAAAATCACAAAAAGTAGCACAAAAAAGAAAAACAACAACTAACAAACCAAAAACAGAGAAGAAAAAAAATGAATACATAGGAGATATATCAGAATAAATTAATCCCGTGTAAAAAAAAGTTCAGCATCATCAATAACAAGAGTAATACCAAGAACACTAAAAACATAACAGTTAACAATTAAATGCAAAAAACTGCAAATTAAAACCAAAATAAACGAATAACAAATCAAAACCAAAATGTTCACACACACATACACTCACCAAATACTAGAATTTATATATTATTTGTTATATTTCATACATTATTTCATTACCATTACACGTAAGTACACATTTTCAAGACATATTTTAATTAAACCGGTATGAGAATAGATTGATGGATAGATGTATGAGCAGATAGAGATAGAGATAGAGAGTAACACCCAGAGAAACAAATAATTAAAGAATAAGAGAGGAAATAGATAAAAAAAGAGAAAGAGACAGAGACATATAGACAGAAAGAGATAGAGACATATAGACATAAAGAGATAGAGAATGTGAGAAAGAAAAGGCATAAAGAAACAAAGACAGATAAATAGAGAAAAAGTGAAAAAGAGACAGAGGCAAATAAAGAGAAAGAGAGAAAGTGACAGCATGGAATAGAGAGAAAGAGAGATAGATGTCACAAGATATATTAATCTCTCTTCATTTCCTTATTTGGTGTTATTTGATTTATACATCTTGTTTGAACCATTTCAAAATATTTTCTCATTCTTCATTGCGTGCATCAGTCTTGCACTTGTGTTGGTGAGCTTTACAAAGATAAAAATAGCTGCATTCGACTTTTTTCTGCTTATATAAAACGTTCTACTTTATCCGTTTCTTTCATTGTCTCATTCTTTTCACTCCAATCATCCCCCCCACCTCCGATTCCCACACCATTCAACTGTAAATATTCCAAAATGCTCACTCCATGCTTCCTCGATTGTTTATTTACTGCGCATCTGATACCGTGCTCCCACTCCACGCCTCCTTCCTTTCTTTTTCTCTCTATCTCTCACTCTCCGTCTCTCAGACTCTCTCTCTCAGACTCTCTCTCAGACACTCTCGCTATTTCTCTCTTTTTCTCTCTATCTGTCTCTCTATCTCTCTCTGTCTCTCTTTTTCTGTTTCTCTCTCTCAGACTCTCTCTCAGACTCCCTCTCTCAGCTTTCTCTCTCAGACTCTCAGATTCTCTCATACTCTCTCCGACTCTCTCTCTTTCTCTCTCTCAGACTCTCTCTCTCTGTCTCTCTCAGACTCTCTCTCAGACACTCTCTCTCCCAGACACTCTCTCTCTCTGTTTCTCTTTCTCTCAGACTCTCTCTCTCTCTCAGACACTCTCAGACTACCATGGCAATTATTTGAGTTCTATACTTCCACACAGCATCAAACACGCCACTACGCCACTACGCCAACCATCAAACGCTAGATAGAAGATCGATAAGTAAAAGTTTTTAA
>JAUEKR010431154.1:0-12334 GCA_031762895.1 Corambe burchi
TATATATATAGAACTGTCTCAATTATTTTTTGTTTTTAATATACTCAAAGCGCTTTACAAAGGAATCACCGACAGGCCAGTTCGTTCCAATACCATCTCATTTCCTCGTGGAGCATACCAAAGAGCTGCTCGAAAGGTGTGTCATTCTAGAGTTGTGACAATATCCATCTCTGCCTATGACCAGGTTCTTATTGTATACGAGTAGGAGGAGGAAATATAATATGTAAATAAACCGTTCCCAAGGATTTAACTTTGCTCAGCCGTTACGAGCATTCGAACCCACGGCCTCTCGATCAAGAGCTCAGTGCCTTACCACTAGACCACAGAGCCAAACATGTTGAGAGTGGTCATGGCAGTGACAATGACATTAATAATGAATTGGACCAGAGGCCAGATATGGAGGCGGTATAAACGTGTTGACAGCATCACAGATGGTGGTAATTAATTAGATCTAAAAACAATACAATGGCGGTGTCCATGTTTAATTTCACATTCACATAATATATTATTACTATAAGATTAAAAGTATACCGTATATCTTTATATTATACATTTATATTCGTTATTGATTTAATATTACTTTGATCATCGTAGTCTACACTATCATTATCAGAAGCAGAAGAAACCGACAAGATCATGGTCATCAGTGTCGTTGTCATGATCATCAAAATCAGTTAATTATTGCCAATAGTGCTAGCATTAGCAAAGTACACGGGAAGCATTATAATTGATTTCAGGTTCATCATTGTTACCATTCATAATCCATAAAAAATATATGGATACTTGGGTACGTAATATTATCATGAAGACATAGTTGATAAATCCATTTGAATAAAGCAATGGCTATGACATACCATTACATCACCAACACCAAACAACAACAAAAAAAAAGAAAAAAAAAGAAAACAACATTGAAACAAAAACAGCAAATACACAACATTAAGAACAAAATTAAATGGCATACCAGTAACGTTACCACCAATAAATACTCATCTGTTATCTATAATCGTCATCGTATTTATATTTTGATGATACTCAATTAATTATGTTTGTTATCACGCATTTGTGCGCGTGTACGTTTATTTTTTTTTCATACTTTCTAATCATATTTATTCTTTTCGTCTTATCAGTCTTAATCAATATGATATGTAACTTTTCAATCGTTGTGTACCGTTTTCACAATTCACACTAAATATATCATACATGGATCTAGATTAGCGGTGTTTAGACATTGTCACGTTGTTGTTCATGTAAAATAGATCATGAATGCGCATTTTTTAAACTTTTATTCTGTTGTTTTGTTTTGTTTTTGTTTTTAAGTTGTTCTGTTCTTTATTTGTTTTGTTTTTTGTTCGTTCTGTGTGTTTGTTTGTGCTTCGGGCTAGAAAAGTACATGATCTTTGAGCATGATAATAACATAAAACTAATAACAGTACGTAAATATAGTGAATTGTTTCCGTGTTTATTTTGGTTGGAGACACAGTGTTTGTATAATATATTATCAACTACATGACATAATTCGTAAATAATTCGTTATGATGATTTATCGTGCCTTGGGTTTTGTTTTGCTTTATTTTGTTATCGCTACTTGCTTGTTCCCCATCATGACTTTAGGGAATAGCGCTTACAGCATCAAAACAATTTACATAATACAGTAATACTATATAGGCCTACCATCGACCAAGGGTCAATAACCTATGGCCAATCAGTTTAACTTAGCTAGCCATTGATAGAAGACAGCGATAGATGTATACAATTATTGCTGACACATGCATTTTAGTATAGTATAGTACTCAAAATCAATAATTAATTTTAACCTTAGTGATGATACTGATGATGTGTATAATCACGTACGCCAGGTTATAATTTGACAGCCAAAAGCATTGGCCATAGTGAAGCTGAATGTAGTTCAGTTATTTATTGTTATTTTTTTCTCATTGTAATTTTTTCTTTTTGGGAATTGTTCGGTAGACAAAAATGATATTGTGAGAAACGGAAATGATCTGAAATAGTCTTAGCTAAAAACATGTCCCCTATAGGCATATAATTTATCCGTGAGGTAAATTAAATAGGTCTTTAGAGTTGTTTTTTTTCCTTCCACCCTAATCCGAGTCCAGTACAGCCAACCTAAAATTGATTTATATGTTGGTGCTCTTGTTTGTTGTCGTTTCTTTTCTTTTTTTTTTTTTTTTGGTTAGTTTTTTCCCTTTTAAATTGTTTTGTTTTTGCTTATTTGTTATTGCTTTTTATGATGTTTTTTACCTCGATTTTTTTATGGCTGAGGGTAGGGATGTTGTTATTGGGTTGTTTTTTTGTTTTGTTTTTTGGTTGGATTATAGGGGTCTATCGCTGTTTCATTTTATCTGTATAGTCAGAACTGGAAAATGTCCAGTTTCACTGTGACCAAGGCGTAAGCATTGGGAGTAGATCAATTAGAGCAGACTTATTCTGTGCGTACATAGGCTACTTATTATAACAATATCGTGAATGTGTGAATGCTTATCCATCATGCTGTTACTACTGGGAGAGGTTAATTCAATTCAAAAATTGATTTGATTTGCTCTAGGTCACTGATTATTGATCAGGAGAAGGTTTTCAATTTGAAATTATAGCTATAATGGAATCTAGCTAACTAGAACGCCTCGATGGATTACAAAACCGTCAGCATTACCCGGGTTTCCCGTTTAATGAGGTTACATAATATATTATATTTCATAGCTATCGGTTGCCTATGCTTTCGTGCCAATTTGCCAGGTTTCCCGATTCCTGAGGGTCACAATTACAGAGGTTCCACAGTAGTAATAATATCATAATGTTATGCATTATCTGGAATATTTGATTTGTCATTATACTACCTTTTAGCTATGCATATTAATGTATTAAAATTTACAGTTGACGATTGTAGTATGCTAATGTCTTATTTCATAAGTGATTAGTTCTTATTTACAAAGTTTTCTGTCATATAATTCTCATGACATTATAATATGATTTTAAAAGGGTTGTAATAGCAGTATAAAGTTATGCATTATCAATTGGAATATTAATATTGTCATAATACTAAGTTTTGGTTATAATTTAATAATGTATTAAAATAATATTAATGGTCATTGTATAATATTGTGATTTTAGTTTTTACCCTGAGTACATTTATTGTTATGCCTTCATGTAATAATATTATGCTGATATTAAATAGGTGATTTCGCAGTCTTCTTTCCGTTTACTAAACCTCAAGATATGGGTGAACTCAGTTGGAAGGGTGTCGAGGTGCAGAAGAGCTGCAGCAGTGGTGAATGCCAGTGGTTCGATTCCTCCACTGGCTACGACTTGCATGTTGTTACTTGTTTTGTTTTGGCGTTGTTTTTATTATTTTTGCTTTTTGTTTGTTTATCTGTTTTGTTTGTTTTATCTATATTTTTTCTTTGTTTTGAGGGGGAGGGGGCAAAAATATGTATGTCGACGTTTTTTGTTGTAAGTACTTAGCTGCTATAACAGCTGTCTTCTCAGAATTTTATGGCAGGTAGCAAGGTCTCATCAGTATTAAGCGTTTCCTGTTGGCTAGGGAAAGTAAATAATATATAAATAGATAAGGCGAGCATGGTGCTTTATGAATGTAGCATAATTTATTTTATTTTATCAAACATACTTTGATGTATATGAATTGCGTAAATAATTATTTTAAAATAGAGTACCCCTAAATAATTACTATGTTACCAATCGTTATTGATAAATTATAGTATAATGTAATATGCATTCATTGGAGTAAATCATTCAGCATAGTCTTGTTATATAATTCGTATGATTTGTTGCTTAAAAAAGAAACAAAAACAAATCATAATATCATTGCATTGGATTATTGGAAGAATAACTGTAAAAATAATATTACAAAGTGGGTAGTCTAGATACACATTGAATTATTATAGTTCAGCTATTTATTTCTTGTGATACATTAATTTTCTGCAACAAGCGGGATGGCACATAATATATTACATCAATGAATGCTACTACACTCGTTGGGTTAACATCTATATTTTTAAACAGCAGCAGCGATGGAATAAAAGTATAACAACAATAGCATAATATTTGAAAGCAGGATCATTTGTATTTCATTTTTTAGTTGGTTGTTTTGTGAAATTATTGTAATTATTGTATTTAGTTTTGTTTCTTTTTATGTATGTTTTACCGAAAATTTTTCGTACAGATTAATAGAAGTAAGTAAAATTGATGCCTTCATTGTTTTATTGTTTAATTGATTGCTTTTGTAAAGTGTCATTAGGCATTCATTAATGGAAATAGCACTATAGAAATTGCCATTCGCATTACATTAGATTTACTTAAAAAGGCTTATACATGAATTCATTGAATTAGCCTACACTAATTCATTAAAAAATCAGGGTCGTGAGATATTGTGCTGATGGATTTATCATGATGAATGGTTTGAATAGAACCATTAACCAATATTTTTTTATGCTACATCATCATTATAATCATATCGCCAGCTGACAAAATGCCTTATTGCATTATAATTATAGCATACTACAATGAATTGTCAAACACTCTCATTGGTCGTTTTATACAGTAACATTTTTACCCGATATAATAAAATAAGGCATTTCATCAGCTGACCATAGAACTGCAAGACTGTTACAACTCAATGAAAGCTCAGTAATTGGCTCGGTAGTTGGGAAAACATCAGAAGATTCGGTAAATTGACACGAAATACGTGGTAACCAATTGCTAAAAAATACAGTATATTTAACCTCAGTTATCGGGAATCTCGAGTAATAGGGGCATTTTCTTAATCCATCAATAAGTAAGGATCCACTATATCATCATCGTTATGTTGAAATAAATGGTTGGGTGGTCCTGCTAAACGTCTATATATGTCTTTTGTTATGTGTAGCTGATAGACATTTTAAAAAAGAAGATAATCCTACGTATTCGTAATGTGACAAAAAATGCGTTCAGAATGACGTACTTGAATGCAGAGAGCTATTGAAATTTAAAAGGCACGTTAATATTATCTATTCGTGGAGTTTCATCAACGAAAAATCTGTAATTTGTTAATTGCAAAATAAACACGGAACAATGTGAATATATTGATTCCTTTTTAGTGTTTTTTGTTTGTTGTAGTTGTTGGGTTTAAATATTGTTGTGGTTTATTTTTTGTTTGTTTGTTTGCGTTTTCGGTTTTGTTTTGTTTTTGTTATGCTTTTTTTCATTTGTTTTTATGGTATGATTGTTTCAATTTTTTTTTTTTAAATTAATCTCTCTCTCTCTCTCTCTATCTCTCTCATCCATCTCTATCTGTCTATCTCCTTCCTTCTCTCTTTATACACACTTTTACAATGGATCATTAAGTATAGCATTAGCTATATCAATGTTTCATCTTTATCGTATTATCATAATGTATATTATGATTTGTCGGTGTTTGTAAGATAAGAATAATATCGCCTTAATCGTACATTAATGCTGTGCAGTTTTGTATTCGATTATTTTTTTGATATGCATGGTTGATACCATAACTTGCATTATTTAAACTGAATTACATTATTGTACTTTAATAAGGTTAAACGTTTAATGAATTACGTATGATTTGATTACTTGAGCCGTGGCTATGAGGTAACCGGGAATTTTCTAGTTTTCAGTAGTGACGTTTTTCCCAGCGACCGGAAACTTTCGTTTTCAACTACAGAGATCTATGCCAACTTTTATCTGCCTAACATGCTACCGAAAACTGGAAAGTTGATAGCTTCATTTTCGTCTTGTACTTAACAACCTTGTGGTTTCTCTGGCAAATGCTGTCAGCCGACTATGACAACTTCATTGCTTTCTTGGAACTATTAATTAAGCATTCTCCACATGTCATAGAGTTCTTTGTTCTTGGGAAGTATGGTGATCGCGTTGCAAGTTTTAGTGGCCTTCAATTTATTGAGTTTGTAAAAGAAAATAATATAATTTACAATGATGAATGGATAACATAATGATAAAAATTCAAAAAAGGCCGATTAAAAAATAAGGAAGCAATTAAACTGACACACAAAAATAAATATTAAGAAACCACAGTTGACTCCGCACATAGCGATGTCGCTGGAGGGCCATAAGAAGGATGGCTACATCTGGAGCTCACTCCAACTGTCGTATTGATGTGATAGGGACTGCTCCATAATTTTTAAAAATCGACCATCCGAAAATCCTTAAAACCTTGTCTAGTCTGCTTCAAGTGGTGTCGACTGTTTATTATGAATAAATATTCTTCATAATATACATATGTCTGTCTGTACATCACGATCTCTTAGTAAGAAGATAGTTTATTGAATTAAAGTATACCTCAATGACTCAGTACCCAATTCGATTCCCTGTTACCCAACCATGACATTTTCTTTGCTTTCTTGGAATCATTAAGTAAGCATTCTCCATCTGTTTTATTCTTAGAAAGTATGATGAACCTTTTACATGAGTTAAGTGGCCTTCAATTCATTGAGCTAAGACTCCATATTAAAAAAAATATATATATAATTTACAATGATCAATGAATAACATAATTAATCATTATACAAAGGGGCCGATTAAAAAAATAAGTAAGCAAGTAAAACTAATTAAAACTCAAAAATAAGTATAAAAATATCACATAAAATGAGAATTACTTAGGCAAAACAGTCAAGCTGCTTTACTTTTTCTTCTGGGACTGATACATTATGCGGACATTAGTTTTGCATATACCTTGCCTAATAAATAATATGCATTGTTTTAATAGCAATAATCGAATAAAGCATTATTTATTTTTGCCAAGTTTAAAAACGTTTACGTCCTGTTGTACACGTATCATTATGCCTGTGTTACACACTTAGTAAATAATTAGTTATTAATGATGTAATATTTCGTAAACAGGATGCTTATGCCTGGCTGCATAGAATTTTAAATGAATGAATGATAACGAATCATTTCAGATCTAATTAAATAACTTATATAATTTCATTAAGCATTTAAACCATAACAGGTGCATTCTGTCTGGTGATTTTAATTATCTTTGTTTTGTTAGTTTTATAGATAGACAGTTAAACTATGATAAATAAAAGATATATACAATGAGTACATACAGTATTAAGCCAATGTTATGTTTTATAGCAGACCCATAAATGATAGATTATTTATGTTATTATATCACGTATTACTTTTTACAACTAGCATTGCACTATTAATTGATATATTATTTATACTAGTGTATTTTATAAGATTATATGGATAGAAACAAAGAAAAATATAGCATCAATATTACATAATGCACTGTAATCAGTAATGTATACATAATTTATTGAAATAAGTCGTATTAATTATCACAACTGTGCTAAATTTAACAACTATATTATTGTAATGCTAGTAGCAAAAGTAACTCATAATATATTGATAATGATAGTGATAATAGTATGATGTCTTTTACTGTAAACCGTATTTAAAGCTATATTTATGATATAATATATTACACGATTCTCGATGTGCCATTGCATGAATAACATAGACTACAGGCATATTTTCTATTTTTAAAGCTGTAAACGACCGATGAGTAATTAATAATATTTCATTGTTTACATCTCACATACTGCTAACTGTAAACAAACTATTTATATGCATCTATCTAGTACCTGTTTACTGTAAACATTCAAATAAAAACCGCATAAAGAACAAATATAATATTATTTTGTATATTTATAATTTATTTTCGTGAACTAATGAAAGACACTAATCATTATTTTAAACAGCTGGTTCATCAGCAGTATGGCCTATATTATTTTAAACAATATATTTTAGTATAGGAGAGTGGTGCTAGAAGTCAATTGGGCAGGTTGTCACAACAGTCCTAATGAAGAATATAATGGCTGTAGCAAAAATACGAAACCATTTTAAGGCTTATTTTGTCAAGTAGATATCCTGCCAGCAAGGGGATATCCCTCTAACTGTTCGTTTGGTCACAATCTGCCAAAGTTGAAAACACCTGACCTCAAAGTGGAAATTCCATCTCAACATTTTTTTTTTGTAAATACACTTGTTTTAAAAACGTTTTTGTTAAAGAGATTGTGTTCAGTCAATGTTCAAACATATTCGGATGAATGAGATGAATGTGTATAAATTTGAATAAACAACCATGTTTAATTACTGCAACACTTTTGTGAAAAAAAGTGCGCTGGGGCAAGATGTCACGGGCAATAGGGCAATAATCACAGCTGTGACTTCTTACCCCATGTTAAATTGGTTAAACCAGACATTGAAGACAATGGATCAGTGAAAAATAATGTTCATGCTATTCTTCCACCCCTGTTGTCACTGGAACTAACACCTACCTAGAGCCAAAATGGCATTGTCTTTGGTACGGACTTCTCAAGAATAAAATTATGGTGAACGTGACTTCTTACCCCACCTCATGTGATATCTTACCTCACGATGGGGTAAGAAGTCAAAAATGAAAATGAGTTGAAAAAACTGGTTATTATCAGTTTACAATAAATGTTTGAAAACAATTTACCATTTCAAGTTGTTTGTCATATATTATGTATGCTGTCCATTTAGAAGTTTCATTGCATTTAATTAAAAATACATAATGTAATCAGGGTTCAAATGAAATTTGTGACTTCTAGTCCCAGTCTCATACTACAGTATTAGCGTACTGCAATGCACAGTCGGATACATATTAGAGCTTCTTTTAAAGGGAGGCTTCAAAGGACTTAAAATCGTCCAGTCCATCCAGATTACTCGATAGCAGAGGCAAATTTCCTGCCATAAAATGATGTTGCCTCTGATATCGAGCCAATTTGCAAGGTTTCCCTTAAAACTGTGAAATCAATTACAGACGCTATTTCCACCGGATAATCTAGTTTGTATCTTTGTTTGTTTGCTGCTAATGTTTTTTTGTTGTTTTGTTTTTGTTTATTTTTGCTGGGAGGTTGGAGAGAGTGTGGTTAGGGATTTTGGTGTGCTTAGTATATTGTTGTTTGTTTGTTTTTTTGTTGTTGTCATATTTCTTCATTTCATGAATGAATAAAAAATAAGAAAAACAACAGACAAACAAAGACAATACAAAAGTCAAGACAAAAACAAACAAACAAACAAAACAACAACAACAAAAACAAAGCAACAAAAACATTAAAGCTATACCTTCAATAACCTTAGTACAAATTAAAATATTTATATTTAATTCACTCGCACTTAATTGTGTCCTTGGCGTGTAAATCGGTTATGATTAATTTATTCCTCGTAAGATCAATTATAACTAAAATTACACCGGTGTAGGCTTTGATGTTATTGCTTGTTTAGTACTGGTTTAAAGTTTTAGCCAAACAGGGATTTTGTTCTAAATTTAACATTTAAATAACGTCTGGCCTTGGCTGACTTAGATTGTCTATTGAGAGCGGACGCTGCTGATCTTGATAGACGACGCTCTAAAAATGCGTACGCAATTGCAGTAAATAACTTGTTTACGCTTCTATAGCTTAGTGCTTGTCTAGCTAGATATGTGCACTGCAGAAATAAAACGACCCAGTAACACACATTTGGTTTAGAGATCATGTCAATAACACTCTCATGATAAAAGGATACTTGCTCTTTTGTATATAAATATAGAGGTCTACGTACTATATAGTCGCGTTTATTGTTTATTATTATGAATGAAAAACTATCTATTAGGTATTATATCATTATTATGCATGCATTCACGTTTATTTAAATTAGTGATCTTTCTTTCGTGGATTTTATTTCCGCTACATCAGGTAGAAGTTGAAATCTTTTTAAACAACCATCAATAATATTATAGCAACAGCAACGTCAACAACATCAAAATCAACAGCAACGACGACAACAGCAACATCAAAAGGAGATGCAACAGCAACAAGAACGACAGATTCAAGAGTAACACTAACGACAAAAAATGTATCAACAACATCAATAACAACAACACTAACAATAACAACATCCATAACACTACAAAAGACGACAATAACAAAAACACAATCAAAAAGCAAATACCTACTCTCAAATTTCTCTTTCATTTCTTAAATTCATAAAGGTATTAAGCCTCTGTATTAAAATATCATATTACCCATAATTATCTTGAAATAATTTGGCATTGAGATTTCCAATAATGCTTTCATGACCTTTAGGACAATAATACAATAATAATCATCAACAATAAGAAGGGATTTCGTTTCGGTAAAAACAACAATACAGCAGTAATGATTTTTATTTTTTTAAAAACTCAATAAAAATACTAAATTAATTAATAAAAACATTATTCAAAAAGGTTATAATCAAAATAAATACAGCATGCAAAATACAAAACACAACAGAAAACGGAAACGAAAGAAAAAAAAAAGAAAATGAAAAACGAACAGCAGAGTGTGATAATCGTTACACGAATAAATTAATGCAAACGTGCTGACTATAATATTCATTATTCATACAGCATACTAAGTTCATCGCATTATGTTAAATGGTGATTCAAGGACGGCTTCTATCAAGCGTATTTGGCGGTGATACCATTATGTATCGCTTATTACAGTATGGAGCCATTATTTATTCATTTTATGATCCCATTGCATTTCAAATTATTCAGATTACGATTTATGAACTTTTGAAAAGAATAATAAATAACTTAAGATTTTATAAATATACTAGATGATTTACCCGATACCCGATCCAGAACGGGGAAAATAAATGATAAGCTCTCTAATATGATATGTTAAATATTAAATGTAATATGACGGAAAGCATTAACATAATATAATATCCGTATGCAAGAAACCTATTTGAAACAAATAATGTAAACCATATCTACTTCAAAGCATATTGCTATAACGATGATTTAGTAAAGAACAGCTAAATAATGTGTAACATCCCTTATTTTCCATTAAGAGGTTTGAAATGGAAAATGACTGATATCTTTGACATCTTCTTTCTTTTCCTTCTTTCACTATGTCAACTTACTCAAATAGTTGAGTATTGCTGTTGACGTAAATGTGGATTTGTCACAGTAATCGTTATAAGTAATTAATTGTAGGCAATATGCTTTAGATATTATGACGTAGGTAGACCTCCGCATTATTATTGCACATCAATATCGATTCACAAATGCTATGCGTGGTCCCTTTTTATTATTACAATAGGCCTAGTATTATATAGACGTCTACGCGTAAATTGAAAACATAGCATTTATCTAAAAAGTCAATAAACCAGCTGTATTACCATCGTGTAAGTGTGTTCATGCCCTATTTATTCAGCACATTATAACATTCACGTGCTTTGAGCATGATGACTGCAGCATCTTCGTTATGGACATTTAGTTATGGCTGGGATTTTCCCAAAATTAAAGTATCGGTAATGTTACTAAAAATAGATACATCGCATATAGTTGGCCTCGTTCTGGATACAATACAATAATCTCTAATCACAGCGACGACCCCTGTGAGTGAAGGTCGCAGGTTACAGCTGGTCTTGGTTTTTGCTTTCATAACATTGTTTCGTACGTTGTTTGTTATTGTTATTACTGAGGCTAGCCTAGATCTATGTCTATCGTTTTAGGCTAAAAACTTTAATTCGCTTAGAAGGTTTAACCAGCCTACATTCGTAGATCAAGTTCATAGTTCATTGACGGTCTAGTACTATAACAGTAATACATGTACTAAATTGAAATGCGTCGTTTCCCAAAAGAAAGTCTGAGAAATATTATCTTAGATAAAATACTTCCATAAGAAAGATTGACATGGAAAAAACACCTTTTGATATAATATCGTTTTGTTTGTTTGTTGTCTTATAGCGTTTATCAAATGTGTATGTGGTTTTGAGAGTTTCAACGCGTATGTTGTAGGTGCTGTAAAATAAATTATGTAATAAGTTAGTATTAAAATGGTAGGTGTGTAGAAGTTGTAGTAGTAGAAGTAGTAGTAGTAGTAGTAGTAGTAGTAGTAGTAGTAGTAGTAGCAGTAGGAGTAGTAATAGTAGTGGTAGTAGTAGTGGTAGTAGTAGTAGTAGTAGCAGTAGTTGTAGGGAAAGTAGTATTAGTACTGTATTAGATAATCATTCATTGTTTTGTTTTTTGTTATGCTTTTGCTCATCTTATAGTTCTGTGCCAACCTCCTGTTACTTATTTTGCTTGTTATTGTTTTAGATTTAATTCAAGTTAAATATTTTCTTTTTCTGTTTATTGTATTATAATGAAGGTGTTCGATTTTTAAAAATATATTGGTTAACAGTTTATTATAAAGCCCTATAAATGTATATCATTATTATTATTATTATTATTATTATTATTATTATTATTATTATTATTATTATTATTATTATTATTATT